>CAUYON010073619.1:0-82345 GCA_963573935.1 Arctocebus calabarensis | reverse complement strand
TCATTCCTTGGGGGAGTTGATCTACTCTGGTTATTCATATTGCCAGAGTTTTTCTGTTGATTCCGCCTCATGATTATTTTTCACTATTGCCTATGACCTTCCTCAGAGTTGGGGAGGTGTCTCTCCCAGATCAGACCCTGGTAGAATAACTCTGTTGTTACTGGATCTTTGTAGGGAGTGACCCTGTGTTTCTAATGATTTCTCAAACCCTGCAGGGTGGAGAGCTTAAATCCTCCTCAGCCTGCTTAGAAGACACTTTAAATTGCTAATGTGGTCTAATCCAAAGCTTTCCCAGGAAAGCACTTTGGCTGGGATCACTCCTTAAGTGGCTATTCACTTACCCAGTGTGCCAAAACCGGTCTCACCCTATGCCCCTGAGGGCTAAGGCTGCAAGGTGTCTCAGTCCCCGCCTTTAGGCTACTCAGTCGCTAGATTACTCGCTCCTGCCCAATGCCTGTTTTGCGACCCTGAGGGTGGAGCTTGCCAGGGCAGATCTCCCACAATGGCTCCACACAGCCCACCACCAAACTCTGGCAGCTCCGTCTGGCTTGGTGTCCCAGTCTGGGGCCCCAGACAACACTCAAAAAACCCCGCACTCCTGCCCAAGTTCTCCCAAGACAGTTCAACCGAGTGCCAAGTCCAAAAGAAACCCAAACGGCTCACAGGCAAGGCCCCTCCAGCCTGCAGTCCCACTGCTGCCCAACCCACAGCCGCTGACAAGATCAGACTGAATGAACAGACGCAACCACTTGCCCAATCTCTGCCGCTTTAGCCTTCCTCAGAGTGTCCAGAAGGCTCACGCTGTCTCCCTGTGTCCCCAAAGGGAAGTTTCTGGGCAGATCCTGCCTGGCAGAGATGCCTGAAGTCCTCTCTCCCCAGTCTCACCGTGCCCAGCCGCAAGGAAGCTGTTACTCATCCACCATCTTGCTCCGCCTCCTCCCAGTCCACCTTTAGTGATTTCATTGCCACTCACTCTCTAGGCTTCTTTGCTGCTGCATAAACAAACTAGGGTGAAGATGGCAACACTGTTGATAGTCTAGACACATACTTTGGTTAATTATACTGCTTCTTGTTTGAGATATAATAAACTAAACTTTCGATTTGACATTCAACATCCATATTTAATGACCTAATTGTTTCTAGCTAGGTAACCATGTTCCTAGATAAAAGTGGACAGTTTTATAACTAAACTGAGAAAAAGAGTTATTGTTATTAGAGGACAATTAGCAATCTGTCACAGGGAAGCAGACACTTCATGCTTTTGGATTATTCCTGATTTTCATTTCAGAATTCTCAGCATGATCATTATGGGAAATATACGAAACTTATTCTGTGTTCAACATATATTAGTTGAACTCATTCAAGTGAGCAGGAAACTAGAGGCAACCCTTAGTCTAGGAATGGGCACTTCAGGAAGAAAGCTCTCCTTGAAATGGGAGAGATGCCAGCATGGTGGGATCAGACGTGCCGCTCCTGGGATGGATAAATCAGCATAGGAGATTTTATAGCTTCCAGGAAAGTAAAGCCCAGAGATGAGTTTAGATAGGAAGAGAATCTTCTATACTTTATGCAGAGGTAGTATCAATATATAAAAATGAATTTAATTTAGAAAAATTGCCTCATTATTGTGGGAAAATCTTTAAGAGGGTGGTAAGATGGGGATTGGAGAGGGGTATGAGTATAAATGATTGTTGGGGTTGGGTGTCTAGTCTGGTAAATGGGGTAAGTTTAGTGGCCCCTACTGCTCACAGTCAGGCAGGCAACATTTGATAGTTCTAGTATTCTGATAGTTTTTGGCAAGATTCATCCATTCATGGGGCAATGGAGAAATATTTGGCAAAATCCTGACAGAGCAGCAAAGCCTCAACCAAGCAGATAAACATGCAGTGCAGAATATAGCATTCCAGGCTGGGAAACAGAAGCAGAAGGACCACTTTGTAGACTACTATGGAAACTATTTTAGAGCCACAGATTTCCAGAACTCTTTTTTCTTGAATCTCTGCGCAATAAGACTTTTAAGTTCCATTTTTGATTTTTCTGGCATCAGGACCTGACTTTGAAACCAAAGGGGGGAATATATGGGGCCTGGGAAAACCAGGCAGGGACTGACATGAGAGCCAGTGTCTGGAACTCTGGCCTTGTCTGGAACTCTGGATTGAGAAGTCGATTACAATGTGCCCCATGTCCTTGGTACTTTATAATGCTAGTTTCTATCTTATATTGAAAATAGCAACAGGAAAAAAAAGTAGCTTGATTTTGATAGGGTGATTAATCATGACAACTGATATTTTGGTGTCTTATTATTCTGAAATAATTTGATTATTATAATTAAAGAAGGATAAAGGCAGAACAAACTTCCAAAATTGATGTCTCAGGTCAAATTAGCCTGTTAGGTGTAAGATAAAATTATGCATTTCTGCACTTCAGCTTTACATAATTGATGGGGCACCATGTACTAGCTCTTCAGCTATTGAGCAAAGATTCTCTTAGAATCTGCTTGTGAAATCTGAGGTTGCACAACTCATAGCCTTCACATTTTATGGATGATTATTTTTTATTCCTGTCAATTAATAGGGAATAACATTGTCAGTACAATTTTGAATATACTTATTATAATAGAATTGTCACCTTGATCTTGTCATGTTTTCTTTCTTTTTTTTTACACTAATCATTTTACTAAAACCAAGTCAAACCAGTAGCAAATGTGTGTATAGAAAGATAATTCGTTTTTTGAAAGGATTTAAAAAAATTTTTTTTAGTTTAATATGAGGGTATAGACGATTAGGTGACATTGTTTGTATTTTAGATAGAGTCCAAGTTGTAGCTGAGCTCCTCATCCAGGAGGTATAAATATACTCTTACATTGTACTGTTAGGGAGAGCACCCCAGTTCCCTCCCCTCCACTCATGTCCTCCTCTCCTTCTCCCCCTCCCTCCTACTTGAGTTTAATTGTATTTTTCTCTTGCGAGTGTGTGTTTGTTCATCTGGTTTCACATTGGTATTGAGTACACTGGATACTTGCTTTTCCTTTCTTGTGATACTTCACTAAGTAGAATGTTCTCCAGCTTTGTCGAGGTATATACAAAAGATGTAAAGTCTCCATATTTTTCATAGCTGAATAGTATCCTGCAGTGTGTATATATATATATATATGATGATTTATTAAAACATTCATGGGTTGATGGGCACTTGGGATGATTCCACATTTTTGTGATTGTGAGTTGAGCTGTGATAAATATTCTAGTACATATGTTGAAAGGACATTTTAAAATTTCCTCTTAGGTATGTTATAAATATTTGCTCATATCTCAAAGAAAATAAGATTTATGAGCAAAAGCAAAAGAAAAAGTTTTGTTTATATATATTTGTCTTTTACACTTATTGTTACTCTCTTAATATATGAGCACTTTACAAACAGTAAGTATATGCATATTTAAAACATAGTTAGATACTATGAATGGACAATTTAACAATGAGAAAAATTACTTAATTCATATGTCTATAAACTTTAAGGCTAAAATGAGTGATTTGTGACATTAAATAATACCTCAAATACCAATAACTATTGTCGGTATAGAAAAATGTAGTTGAGCCTTTTTGTGTACTGTTGAGGTTAGGAACAATGAAAACTAAAGGTTTTTTTTGTTATTGTGTTGTTTTAAAGAAATTTAAGTAATTCATTTATACAGGGTTTTAATGGCTTTAGTCAAGGCAGAAGGATGTTCTGTAAATTATGATAGTCTGTTAATGCTCCTTATGTATTTTAAGACATTAGTTCGTGATATTAGCTGACAAATTGTAGGCATTTTGTTTGGGTTCAATTCGATATAACATTTTGGATTGGTTTAAATGAAAGTCTAGCAATTACTGATTCTTAAATTTACTACATGTGTGGAAATAATGTTGATGCCCATTGGCAGGTAATGAGGTGGGATCAACAGGGGGAATGCAGCCCACCTATTAAAGTTATGGATGACATTGTCCTCATCATTACCACTATCGTAATCATCATAATCTTTTTGTCATCATCATTATCATTTCTTTTATTCACTTAATGCCATTTTTAAGCAGTATTATAGTTGGAAGATGGGATGATAAAGAGGAAGACTATTTTGGTTGGCTTACTCTCTCAATTTTGCTGGTATTAAAGCAGCTGGTTAACTTCATTGATGAAGTTCTGAGGGACTGCTTCACACTAGCCAAAAGCACTAATCTGATTATAAACTCCAGTGCCAATTTTAATTTTAATCTGCAATGAAAATTACAACAGTGAAAAAAACTAGAATATTCATAGTGGTTGATCACTATTCCTCTCTCTGAAGGAAAATGTACCACTGAAGCCAGATTATTATCAGAAGTTTGCTTGTTAGCATGGAATGAAAACACATAAAATGGAATTACCTTAATAACTTATATTATCTCTGTTATGTATAAAATTTTAATATTTTAATTTTAAGTTCCATATTATAGGGACATTTTATTGTCTGTAGGACCTTTCCCCAATATCCTGACTATATTTTCTTCTTTTTCATTATTGAAAATACCAAAATGCAAGTAAAATGATTTGGTTTAATGTCAATCATTTATTTAGTTGCTGGATCCAGGAATGGAACCTGCTATTTGTTTTTCTTTGTTTGATTGATTGATTAATACTTTTGAGTTCTGGTTGTATTAATGTATATATGTTTTTTATCTGGTAAACTATTCACAACATTAAGCCAAGTGGCCAGTGCTGGGGTTTGAACCCACTACCTCTGGTATATGGGCTGGTGCCCTACTCCTTTTAGCCACAGGTGCCGCCTTTATATTTTTATTAATAATACATGAAGAAATATGTTTACTGTGAATTGAATTAAATTATAATTAGTTGTAGATTTGAAAGATATTTTTGAAGTTGTTTGGGGTTTTAATGAGAATAAGAATGTAGAAGGGAAATTTCCAACTAGCCTTCAAAGGCTATGTTTTTCACACTCTTCCCATGGAGGGATAGGAATCTTAAGCATGAGGACGTGACACAATTAAATGTGGATTTATTCCATAAAAAATCGTATATTACTGATACATTTTGCCCAATAACTGGTTAAGCAGAATTATTTTAAAATTGCCTTTTAAAATAGCCTTTTCTTTTAAAATCTAGTACAGTTTGCTCTTGGTAGTTTAGATTAGGGTATATAGCTGAGAGATTATACAATGTAAATAAGTTTGTATATTTGAAAAACCTAATTGATTTAAAGATCAAGAGAAATTTATTTTTTTATCCACAGAATGCGTTTTTACAAGAGTTAATTTAAAATGATGGTTTATCTGTTTGTGGAATGTGTGTGTCCAACCATGATGCTGGCACTGTTCTCTTGGAAGCACATTGGCCTTGTTAGAATACTGGCTTGGCCCCTTCAATTTGGAGGGTTTCTTCCTATATACTGCCACAACTGTGTTTGATATTTTCTAATATGGTAAGTTCATAGAACTGAGCTCAGATCTTGAGTTACTTGTGGTGATGACCATAACCATTTTGGTTTCTCTGTGCTTCTCTTTTCTCATCTGCAACCTCTGTTATTATGAAGCTAACAATCCTACTCATTCAAAGTTGTTATGGAGCTTAAATGAGATTGTTCATGTTTAAAGACTTTGCAAAGTATGAATATAGTGTTAATCAAATTTTAATGGCTTTTAAAATAACTACTATTTTGTCTCAAAAGTTTGTGTTATAAAAGCATGGGCATAGTGAAGGGAGAATGAGAGCAACAGATAATAACTATACTAATAGTTTTAACTTAGTACATTTCTAACCTAAATTTAGAAAACAATAACTTCATAGTTAAGTACAGAAAAAAATTAGTAATTTTGTGAGTTTTAGAACATTATAAGTCAACTAGTCTATGTCTGAGATTAGATAGTTTTTTAAATTGAGTTTACACTTGGCATTTTTATTAGTCTGGTTATGTAAGGGAAAAAATTAATTCAGGTTTCTACACACTGCAGTAGACAAAAACTCATTTGATTCATGATGGCAATTGTAATGATACTTGTTAATTGCAAAAGAAGTTTCTTCTTCTTAATTCTATTACTGACCACTAAAAATATTTAAAGGGTTATAAATGTTAACAATAAATTGTCTCACAACATAAATTGAGAAAATAATATGACTTATAAAAAAGTAAAATATTAGGTATGAATTTAATCAAAAAAGTGAAAGATCTGTATATTGAAAATAAAGAAAGAAAATAACACTGATGAAAGATATTTAAAAAGACACAAATAATGGAAAGATGCGTGTTCATAGATTAGAAGAAATAATGTTGTTAAAATGTACTTTACTACCCACATCATGCCACAAATTCAATGCAACTGGTATTAAAATGCCAATGATATTTTTCACAGAAATACAAAAAAAATTCTTAAATTTATGTAAGACCATAAAAGCCCCTGAAAAGCCAAATGACCTTGAGTAAAAAGAACAAAGCTGGAGGCATCATGCAACTCGAATTCAATCTATTATACTACAAAGCCGTAATAATCAAAACAGTGTGGTATTGGAATGAAAAGTGACACATAGACCAAGGAAACAGAATAGAGAGCCGAGAAATAAATCCAGGCATTTGCAGTCAATTGATTGTCTACTAAGATGCCAAGAACATATATGGGGAAATGCAGTCTCTTCAATAAATGGTGCTGGGTCAACTGGGTATGCACATGCAGAGAAGTGAGATTAAACATTTGTCCCTATTTTTAATAAAATCCATTCAAAATTGATTAAAGACTTAACTGGAAGACTGGAAACTATAAAACTATTAGAAGAAAATATAGGGAACTCATGGAGACAGAAAGTAGAATGATGGTTACCAGAGGCTGTGAAGGGTAGTGGGTACGTGGGGAACAACTCCTTGACATTGGTTAAGCAATATTTTTTTTTTTTGGATATAGCCTCAAAAGGATCAGCTACAAATGCAAATATAGATAAATGGAATTGTACCAAACTAAAAAATTCCTGCCCAGAAAGGGAAAAAAATCAATAGAACAAAGAGACAACCCACATAATGAGAAAATGTATTTGTAACCCAGACCTCTGCTAAGGAGTTAATATCCAAAATAGCAAATAAGAAACTCATGCCACCCAGTAGGAAGAAAACAAATAAGCTGATTAACAAATGGGCAAGAACCTGAATAGAATTTACCAAAAGAATTTATGCAAATAGGCAAAATATACATGAAAAAATGTTCAACATCACACACTAATTATCAGGGAAATGTGAATTAAAGCTACAGTGAGATATTCACATCACCTCACACCTGTTATAATAACATTATCAAGGAGCAAAATGAGAACACATGTTGGTGAAGATGCGGAGAAAAGGAAACTCTTGTGCCCTGTTGTTATGAATGTAAACTGGTACAGCCATTATAGAAAACAGCATGGAAATTCCTTATGAAATAAAAAAATAGAACTATCATACGACTTTACCATCTCACTTCCAGGTATATATTCAAGGGAAATGAAATAAATATCTTGAAGCACTTTGTGTATCCCCATGTTCATTGCAGCATTATTCACAGTAGCCAAGTCTTGGAAATGGCCTGAATGTCCACCAATGGATAATCAGTTGTGGTATTTACACACAATGGAATACTAGTCAGCCTTAAACTAGAAGGGAATACTATGGTGTGTGAAAACGTGAATAAACCTGCAGATCATAATGCTAAGTAAAATAAGGCAGGTGCAGATAAATGAACGCTGTACGATCTCACATGTGGACTCCACATAAAGGTAAATTCACAGAAGCAGAGGAGAATGATGGTTGCGGGGGCTTGTGAGCTGGGAGAAATGGGGAGCTATTGTCAAAGTGTACAAAGTTTCGTTTATATAAGATAGATAAGTTCTGGAGTTCTAAAGTACAAAATGGTCCCTTTTACTACCATATTGTATACTTGAAATTTGCTAAGAGAACAGATCTTAAATGTTCTCACTAAACATTGTACCCCATGATTGCATTAATGTATACAGCTATGATTTAATAAAAAAAGAAAGAAAGAAAGAGTGGTTACTGTGTGAAATAATGGATATGTTAGTTAGCTATCATTTTACTTAGGTATAGTAATCATGTCACAACTTATTTGTATGTCAGAACATCATATTGTATACCTTATACATAAATTTAATTTTCCAATTATACCTCA
This sequence comes from Arctocebus calabarensis, assembly GCA_963573935.1. NCBI lineage: Eukaryota > Metazoa > Chordata > Mammalia > Primates > Lorisidae > Arctocebus > Arctocebus calabarensis. Next base: position 74,170 of record CAUYON010073619.1, on the reverse strand, counting down.
ATAACAAGAGGAATTTGGCCACTAAAATAAAGTAAAAAAGAAACTCCAACTGGACTTTCTTTTTCAATGAAAACCTGTATTTGCTACTATATATATATATATATATATATATATATAATTGCACTGAGGGTGGTCTATTTTAGGAAGAAGTAGTCATTTTTCTCTCTTTCTCCTTTCAGTGTCAACCATGTGTTAATATATGTGAGGAATACATAGAATGTTTAAATCCCTAGAAATTGTTATTACATCTATATATGAGCTCATCACTCCAACCTAGTGGTCCCATGACTAAAAATGGATATTTTGATGTAATTGCTTCTGAGTTGCTTCATTATTTATTAATAATTGCTTTAAACTGCCCTTAGTTATTCTCCTAGTGGTATTTTTAGACTCTATGCACAATAAAAGTGGGAAACATTGAAATAAATTTGAGGTTGAAACTCAAGTAGTTCTCAAATGAAGAAGCCCCAGTGTAGCACGGGCATGTTGATAAACTTCTCTGGAGTTTGCAGCAGCATTCTAAGACTCCTTTTCAGAGCCTATTTTTCCTCTGAAGAGGCAATTCAAATCTTTGCCCTGCTTTGAAACAAATTTCCATTTATATTGATTTTTGTCCATAAGCAAATAATCATTCATAGTTCTCTAGAAACAGAGTGGTAGGCAGGATTGTAAGAATAATTTAATTGTCAAAAAATGTTTATATCAATTTTTAAACCTGGAGAATATTCGATGGCTAAATTTGGGATATTTAGAATACAAGTAAGCTCAGAAAATCACAAGGGTACTAAGGTGGTTGATGGTTTTAGTGGGTTCTATGTCTCATTGCGTGGGTAAGAAGTGGTAATAATCACTATTATAACCCTAAAACCTACTCATGGTGTTAGTACATGCTAAGAACAGATACACAATGGAAGTGGAAGCTCATTTTTCTGGTTCAGAGTTTGTTCTTGTAACTACACTTTATTTTTCTAATTTTGATTATTCCTATAGAAGGCCTTAACGAGAGAGGGCTTAATACATGTTGGAATTAAATTTTTAATTCTGAAATATTAATGATTAACAAAAATAAAGTAAAATTAATTTGCATCGAGTGCTTTTCTTAACTTGATTTTCTGGTTAGTACCAGAATTGGGTTTTATAGTAATAATCTTGGGAACTCAGCAGTCTCTCTGAACATTATGTAATCTTTGAGGTGAAAATAGAAGGCAAGAATGCTGATTTTTACAAATTGGAAAACAGAAAATTGTTGGAAAACAGAAATGCAAATGGAGAAAATGACCTTTCTTAAAATCACTAGGAAGCTCTATTACTTAAGGAACTAAAAATGTTGTCTTACGTAATTCCTTTATTCTGGATTTTTTCTGGTGGTGCTCTTATGAGCAGTTGTTTGTGACTGGAGACTAAGCATGGATAGAGGGTGCCGTGCTCGGGAGACAGTGCAACGTGGTGGAAGGAACAGCGGCTCAGAAAGTGTCATCCTCGTTAGACACTAACATCCTCTAACTTGCTGGTGTCTTTGGATAACATGGGATCGTTCTATGTTTATTTTTTTCTTATTTTAAATAAATAGTAAACATAGTAATTGTTGCTATGGTCAAGTTTCCAGGGTTTTGTAAGAACAAAACAGAATGTGGGTTCAAAGAAGAAAAAAATGTTATAATACAACTGTGAAGCACAAAATTGTACGGTATCTTATGTGCAGCGTTGTGTGTGTGTGTGTGTGTGTGTCTCCAGTTAAGCTTCTGGGTAGTAATGACTCGCCCTGCTGTGGTTTGGGTTCAGTGTTTCTGAGGTCCGTCCTTTCGTCTTCCTCTTATCCCTGTGACTCCTATGATTTACTAAGTATTCCTATGACTTTAGATAGCCCATTGTGATGATTTCTAAATCTAGTTGTCACCTTGGACCTTTCTCATGAAATCAAATCCTGAAGGGCCAGCATCTTACTTCTGCACACCTGTCCCGTAGCTCTTAAATCACTATTCCTAACACTGCCATCCCCAACGGTGCCATGATGCTCCTACTGCATTTCCGTCCATTTAGGATCTCTAGCCAGGGACTTCGGATTTAATGGGATTCATATTTTCCCCTTTCTTTTGCTTTTGGCGTGTGGTTCATCTACGACCAAGTTCTTTTGATTCTTCTTTCTGAACAGCCCCTGAATCCTACACCTTCTGTTTATTCCAGTGTCATTCACAGAGTTCAGGCTAATCGAGTCCTTCCATCTGATGTAACAAATTCTCAAAATATGTTTGTAAGGGGCCAATAAGTTTAAATCTTATTAGAATAAGGTAAAGCTCAGGGACAGATGGGGTTCTGTTGACAGGGAACTGAAAATCATGATCCGATTGTGACTTACACTTCTTGTAGGAATGCCCTCTGTCACATGCGTGTCCTGGGCCCTTGGGCTGGGAGAGCCAGGTGGGGAGACTATCCCCAAGGCCAAGGTAAAGAAGGCCAGGCTTCCTCCCTCCCGGGGACTTCCACACTGCTCCTCATTCCAGCCCAGGTGGGAAACTCACTCAAGGCCTGGTTTTTAAAGATTTGTGCCATGAACTTGGTTAATCAGAATGGAAAAAGGAAACCTGATGGGGCTTCTGGTGGCCATGTGCATGCTGCAGGGTCCCTTCTTCTTGTAAGTCACTCTCCCCCCACTGAGGGAGCAAAACAGGAAGTTATGGGCTGGGTGGAGAAATTAGACTGTTGGGGATTGTGACACTGCGCACGTGAACAGGCCTCAAGTGTAAGCTGGATGGAGGCCTCACAGCCCCCAGGTCCCCCTGTGAGGCGGTGCTGGTCCTGCTGGGCCAGTCTCCTGAAGGACTTCCTTCAGCATTTCCGAGCACATCACCCCTTGGTGTTCTCGTGGCTCTTATGGAAATGCCTGGAAAGCAATGTAGGGACTGGTAGCTCTGTGTGACTGTCTCTAGTCCAGGTTAAAAGAATCAATTCCTTTTGGGAAAGTAGGACGTTAAAATATGTAAAATACAACATAAAAGTTAGCGGTTACCCACGTTGCCAAACTTTTTGAGTGTTCTCTGTCCATTTTTTTTTTCTTTCTTCAAATAACCTTCCACACAGCTATGAGCGAATTTTTCTAAATGCGGATTGATCACTTTTTTTTAATGGTTACCTTCACCATGTTTTCAATCTTGGTGACTTACATTTTAATGATACTCAAATATATCATTAGGTTCTTTTGCCTTTCACATTAAGACCAATCTTTACATGCCTTTTCATCTAAGGTATCTTTTTCTAAGGTAAAACAACATTAAAAAACAAATAAAAATAATACATACTCTCAACTCTTTCCATGAGCCAGACTCCAAAAACAACCAAAGAATAATACAGGGATTTAATGAAGGTTTTCTATGCATACGAGACAACAAAATTGTCTAAAAATCCTCTTTGAGCATCTTTTTTTTTCAAAGGTTCCACCTTGTAAAGCAGCTGCTACAGATTTCTAAATTTCTTTTCTCTTGCTATAAGAGTTCAAGCTCTCTGGGCCATATCCTTGGATGTCTCTATGGGTCTGATCCTTTGTGTATTCAAAGTAGTTCTTTCTCTATTTTTCTCATTTGCATCTCCATCTATCATCCTGCTGAGCAAGACAAAGGATGCTGCTTAAACTCTACCTGCTTGAAAAGAGGAGAAGCATAATAAATATTTATAATTTAACTTTAATTTGCTTTTATCTATCAAATTAAAATGAAGTAATGAAGTTTGTGAATGATTTAGTTCTATATAATTTTGAGTGAATTAAAAGTTAACACTCGATGAAATCATTCTGATGGAATTACACTTTCTGTCCTTCCTTAAGGAAGCAGAAGGTTTTGGATCTAGGAGGAATTATACGGAATCCCTTCCACAGCCTGTCTTATCCCTGATAAAGCCTGGGGAGGAACTGTTGTATTGACCATGGCAAAAACTGCCGATTATTATTATGCTTTTGCGTTGTGAATGTTGAGTGGGAATATATGGAAGTTTCTTTTTGGCAACAAGAAAATTTCTTTTTTCTAAAAGAACACCTGTGCTGAGCCTGACTTCCTTGTCCTGAAAAGATCCCCATTCCTGAACCAAATACCAAGCAGGGATGGGTGATGCTCTGATTGGTCAGATCTGTGTCATGTGATGAAATTTTTTTTTGGCTGGGGCTGGGTTTGAACCCACCACCTCTGGCATATGGGGCTGGTGCCCTACTCCTTTGAGCCACAGGCACTGCCCCCCATGTGATGAATTTTAACAGCGAGAAAGTCATAGGGTAAAAATGGGAAGTGGTAAATAAGTTTTCTTTTTTTTAAACCAAGAGAGTAAATTAATAATGTGCTAGAAACAGCAGGTGTCCATTATGTTGGCCTCAAGGTTCCAGCCTTATCCAGTCCAACTTTCCTATCCTACTCATCCAGCTGTGGTTGACAGTCACACAATTCAGCTATGTTATGCCCTTTCCTGCCTCTCTTCTTTTTCACAAGTTGTTCCTATGACCGGAATATTCTTCCCTTCTTTCTTTACCTGGTGAATTCCTGATCAAATGGCATCTGTTTTACGAGCCTTCCCTCCGGATGCCATCGGCTGCTTTTCCCTCTGATCCATTAACACTTTGTACCTACCTCTGTAATAGCACGTCTTTCATTGTACTGGATTGTCTTTTCTACCACTGTGTGGGTGTCTCGAGGGCTTTTCCATGTCTTTGTATTCCCAGTGATGGACACAGACCAGGTGATGATACAGAGGGTGCCCAAAATGTGTACACTTTAAGAAAGGAAAAAACTGTATTGAAATTATAATAATCAAGTCACATTTGACTTCTGCAACTACAAGAGATATGATATACAATATGCAAGATAACAAACATTATTGGTATATATTTAACATCACAATTTTAATGCCTTCTGTAATTTTTTGCCAAATGTACATATTTAGTAGGCTGTAAGAGGAGCCAGGAATATTTATAACATGAGAGACGTGATCTTTGTGCTAATTCATGGGTCCAATGTTCAGAAAATGGCAGCATTATCATGATCCGAGGGTGATGTTTTCAGCCCTCTGGTGTCAAAAAGGTGACGCAGAAAACAAAAAACCCCTCACTGTGCATTGTCTGCAGAATAGTCAGGCCCACTCCATGCTGGTGGCCTCTGACCAGGAGGGAACGCTGCTACTCTGTCCTGTCCCTTCATGTTCCAGACCCTTTCCTCTGCTCCGCACAGTGATCAGGTCTGGCTTAGAGGCGGGGAGACCCGGGGAGCCCAGATTTCTGTATTTCTACAGCATCCATCACATCCCTACACAGATTCTGCTGAGTGGGACATGCCTACTCTTTTAGAGAACATTCTATGATGATGTCCCTGAATGTTAACAGTCCCAGTTCCCAGATTCTGGGGTGTCCTGCCATCATAAATGTTCCTCTAGCTCAGGTCACAATAGGACAGGAGCTGCAGCAGAGCCACCTAGACCTCCTAGAGCAGTGGGGAAGAAGCAGAGAGTCCAGATGAAGCTCTGAGGGCTGGCACAGGAGACCCATCCGCCGTATTTTTATTTCCAAAATTTATGGGCCTAGAAAGATGGGAAATTTGGGGTTAACTTTCTAATTGATTTCACCAAGGTTGTGCTTCTCACTCAGGTTTCTGCTACACCACTTCCCAGGGAGTGTTTGGAAATGTGTGGCTGTGCTTGGATTATTGCAATGACTGAGGGCTGGGTGCCACTGACATTCCTTGGGTGGGACCCACAGGTGCTAGATATTTTGTGATGCAAGGGATGGTGCTTCACAAGGAAGAATTGTTCTCTCCAAATTTCAATTCTCCCATTGAGAATAACTTACCTAGGCTGAAGCATAGAAGATAGGAGAATGATTTGGTCACAACACAAACTACATTTCTCCTTCCCATCCACCTGTATGCAAACTCTGACTAGGAGACCCTTGTGTCCAGTTAGCAGATGGCTTAATGATAGGTTTTTCCTGTCCACTAAATCCATCTCTGTTCTTGTCTATTTCCCCCCATATCCTTTAGGGCCCGAGGTTGAAGCACAAAACCATGTGAATATGCAGTGTAAAAGTCTCTCCTCTCCCAGGCAAACTTCCCTTGACTAAACTTCCTCTGAACCTGGGGAGGAGATGGGAACTAACTTCTAAGTACTTTTTCCAACACATGTGGTGAGATAATTTGATCTTAATGCTTTACCCACTGCACAGAAGGCTGAGAGTGACTAATTTCAAAGATCTTTAAAAAAAAATCTCTAGCAAGCCTTCTGGTTAAAGACACCAGCATGGAGTGTGGCACGTGCATGTCAATCCAGTTTCCTCTCGTGAGGTGTCAGGAAACTAAGTGGTCTGATGTGGTCGTGTAGCCGCTGTTCGAGGAAGTGCTGATCTCCGTTCGCTGCTGACACCAGGATGCCTGTGGTGTCTAGAGCACAGGAAATGTGTAAGGAGATGACTTGGGAATGTACTTCTTTAGGTTCTTTAGTTTTTTGCCTCAAAGGGGACATTTTGGAGAAAAGGATTCTGAAACACAAGTTGGATAATGCACGTGATTTCATGCTCCTATGTTAAATATAGTATAAAGTCACCCTGAAGGAATTTACAAGAGAGCAGGAAACCTGGGATTTATCAGTTTTTCAGTGGTGTTGCATGTAAAAGGGATTGTGTAAAACCAAATTCCAGTCTATTCTTAGTATATATTTATTTCTCTTTTAGATACTCCCAGAAGCATCAAAGCATCTGCAGCTACAGCTGAACAGTTTTTTCAGAAGCTGAGAAATAAACATGAGTTTACTATTTTGGTGACCCTGAAACAGACCCACTTAAATTCAGGAGTTATTCTCTCAATTCACCACTTGGATCGCAGGTAAGTGTGGCTGCTGGAGTCTACTGTCTCTTCATTTTATATGCTTAAACGAACATACTAGAAATAAAGCAAAGCCAGATAGGACATGTACACGATTGGTTGAAAATAGAATGATTTTGCTACATTCCACAAAATCACAGACACACGTGAACAGAAGGGGCTGTTTCTTTTTCCGTTGCTAAGAGCGCATAGAAGTCACCATTCTGAAAACAACTTTATAAATGAGTACTAAATTTCTCAAGAGGCATCTCTCTCGTTTGTTAATAGTTATCCATAAAAATGCTGCATTCTAATTCTTTGTGCAATGTCCTGGGTTTAGAGTTTAATAGCTTTATAATTTTCATCACTGGCAGATAATGTTTTTTACCCCATTATTTACAGTAGTTACAGCTGTGTTCTTTGCATTGTGTTGAATAAAAATGCTGTCTACTATCGTCTAACTTCTCTCGTATAGAGAGCAGCGGTTCTCAACCTGTGGGTCGCGGCCACAGGAACCTTATTAAGGGGCCGCGGCATTAGGAAGGTTGAGAACCCCTGATATAGAAGCATGATAGGAGAACTGGTGGGAGTAAGGAGGACGAGGAAGGAAGGGGGAGAAGAAAGTCACTCATGAGCCTTGGCATTTACGTAAATCGCTGCTTCGTAGTACCAAATAGCTTAAAGGGGTCCCTTCCTGAAAGAATAACCACAGTTCTGACCATGCAAGTTTCTTCGTGTTCATCATGAGCCCCTGTTCCACCACTTACTATCTGTGGTCTTTGGGCAAGTGACAAAACCTGCCTGGGTCTCAGTGTCCTCATCTATAAACAGGACTCCTAGTTCCCACTTCCGAGGTTGTTGCGAAGATTAAAGCGTTCTTGTAAATAAAGGGCTTCACGTGAGTAAAAGCTTTGATTCTGTGCAGTGTGAGCAGAAGCCTCTCTTTATTTGGTTCCTCTTATCGGAGATGAGGCAGCCTGGGACTTTGCAAATCTTTACTAAACACTAGTGGGCAAACAGCGTACAGATGTGGAGAACAAAACGTGGCAAGTCCGACTGGAGAGGACTCTCCCTGGGGACACGCCATCTGGCTTGCGCTCCGGGCTTGTAAGACCGTCTATAGCTCCAAGCGGTAACTTCCCAGGACCCCCCTTGCCTTCCGTTCTGTCCAGGTTCTTACCTGAGTTTGAGGGGAGGGTGCCATCCTAGTTCTCAGCCAGTAACTGGCTTGTGACCTTCTAGGAGAGACAGAAAAGGAACTCTCCTTTCTTCAGAGGTTCTGGGGGCTTCCCCTTAGCACGGATCTGGTCCCAAGGACAGGCCTCTTCTCAGGTGACCGAGCTCCTTGCTCATCGCACTGTGACTCTCACCATGTCATTTGATCTCCCCCCCCCCCTGCAGGTTTTGGCCACACTTTTTAAAATTATTATTAATTCTGTAATTTCTTTTTACTTATTCATTCGGTTTGTGTCATCTATAAATTTGATAACACTTCTCTAAACAAGACCCTATTTGAGATACAGTGTATCTTTCCATGATGCTTTTCATCTGCTGAGTCAGTTGACGGTTACTAGACTTACCATGTGCCGGACCCTGTGCTCCATGCGTTCCAGGTTATTAAATCATTCTTCCTCAGTGTTCAGTCCTGGGAAAGAGAGCGCAGACCTGGAGATGGAGGTGAACATTCCAGTCACAGCTCTGCCATTCACTGGCTTTGTGACCTTCGGTGAAATATTTCACTCTAATGTACCTCAAGATCCTCATCCACAAACATCCCACAGTAATACAAGGTCCTTACTGTCACTTCTGTTTTACTGATGAAAAAGCAAAGTTTTAGAGATCAGTTGTTAAAGGTTCCACGGGAGCAGGTGTGATTCCAGAGCCCCCCTGCTGAGTCTCTGGGCTCTGTAATCCCCCTGGAATCGCCTTGCTAGTGAGTGACAGAACTGGGACCCAAACCCACCTCTTCTGTGTACTGATTCTGGTGTTTCTACCAGTGCACTGTGATCCCCCCTCACCCTCACAGGCCTTGTGTCTGGGCTTGTGTTGTTGTTGTTGTTGTTGTTTTCCTGTTATTGTTGCTGAAACTGACATTCTATAGTTATCTTGCCTTTTCTCACTCATCTCTTTAGTTTTATCCTGTGAATTTTCCTTAACATTTATTTCATTACTTTCTGCTTTCTTCCACAAAAAAAATCGAAAGTGGTTTGTAGAGATACCTATGGGACAATAAGATAAAATAAAATGAAACATGCAAGTAAGGGCAGAGGAAAAAAAAAATAGAAATCTGGTTGCGTAATCGAGAGAATGCAACTGTTCTTGGTACTGAGCCTAGAGACATGCTTCAGTTCTCCTTCTCCTATGGCTTTTTATAGTCAAAGAGAGTGAGTGTCCTTAGAGAACCAGTTCCGTGGGCTTTGTGTTGGCTGGCGACATCAGGCCACAGTACACTTCAGAAAGTCAAGTCTTCCGTGATGCTGGTGACATACATCTAGGTGTGAGGGTCTTGACGTGTACTGCACTTGGGAGGCACTGTCTTGGTAATGGGCGGGGCAGTCCTATACAACCAACTTTTCTTGCTCCGTATGCCATTAGCACCTCCTATGAAACCCATCTAAAGACCATGTCCATCAGGCCACATTCCATAGAAACCGCTTTTCCTCATGCAGCTCAGTTAATTCTAACTGGTGGCGATCAGGTGCAAGCCTAGCTTTCCGTTGGGTTATTCTAGTCATATAGTAATAGCGCTCATCCAAACCTGCGGAAGGATGCTCATTTTTTAGTTTTTTGGGGATAGGTAGGGTAGGGTGGGGTAGTGGTGCTTTCACTATGCACATGTTCCTGCCTGCCTGACAAAAAGCACAAGAACGAGAACTTGAACCCTCTCTCTCTGTGCACTCAGGCTGTTTGAGTTAGACCTCTGTCTGCAACAGAATAAACACTAAGTAAACACTAGGTAAATATTAGCCTTCTTATTGGGGCTGGTGAGAGACTACTTCTCTCTTCCTTGTACCAGCTCCTGACTCCGGTCTTATCTCCATGTGGGCTGACTGCAGTGAGCACCTGGCCATGCAGCCTGCTCTGAAGACTCATTACAGAGGGGGAGGGTAGGACGTGGGACTGGGAGTGGTGGAGTAAAGTGATCCCTTCAGGAGGGCACAGGTGCCCGGCGTGTGGCCAGTCTGCTGAGTGTCTCTGTGTCATCCTTTTCCTTTTTCTCTGCTTGTCCCAATCCTGCTCATATTTCAGACCTCCACTTGTACCTCTGTGAAGCTTTCGCTCATGTTTCCAGTTTATGTTATTTTTTTCCTTTGTTAGCTTCTAATGCATTTTAAAAAATGTGTGTCATTCCTTTTGGCATGCTAACATGTAATGTCTTTACTGCTATTTAAATGTTTTGTGAATACATCTATGTGTTAATGATACAACACTAAAAATGGAGCCATTGAAAACCTCATTTACTGAATTTGATTATGATTTTAGCAAATAAATATTATTTTTTTAAACACCCAAAATGCCCAGCAATTTTTTAGAGATGGGGTCTCACTCTTGCTCAGGCTGGTTTTGAACTCATGAACTCAAGTGATCCACCTGCCTCAGCCTCCCAGAGTGTTAGGATTATAGGTGTGAGCCACCACACCTGGTCACAAATACATAATGTTAAAATTTAAATTTTTAAATGTTATTTTTATTTATTTGCTTGAGACGGAGTCACACTCTGTCACACTTGGTAGAGTGCAATGGTATCATCATAGCTCACAGCAACCTCACACTCATGGGCTTAAATGATCCTCTTGCCTCAGCCTCCCAAGTAACTGGGACTACAGACACCTACCATAGTACCCAGCAAGTTTTTTTTTCTATTTTTAGTAGAAACACAGTCTCTCTCTTGCTCAGGCTGGTCTTAAATTCCTGGGTGCAAGTGATGCATGTGCCTTGGCCTCCCACAGTGCTAAGATGATAAATATGAGCTACCACGCCCTGCCAACTTTTTAAATTTTAAATTGTAACTTTTTTGGAATTGGTAATATATCCTATGTTTCAAATTTAAAAGGCATAACAGGATTTAGAGAAGAAAAACCTACTTCCATCTCTGTTCAGGCCCTGACTTTCTATCCCTGGGTGGGAGAGGAGCATAACCACTATTATCAGCCAGGCATTTTAAAAAGATGAAAAGTATGAAGAAGATCCTGCAGTAGATCCAGTCAGGGGTGTGCTAGAGTCAGCTGACTGGCTTACTAGAGTTGAAACTTTGTGAAGTAGTTGACTTCACTTTAGTAGCTTGAAAATTGGCCGTGATGTGAGTAAATCATGTTATGGAAATTGGCAAATACTACAAAATAGGAATGTTAAAAATACATTTTTCCCCCCATGGGCCTTTTTTTTTCATATTTTTCTTCTACTGTCTCCCATCTACAAATGGATAAATGGACCAATGTGTTAGAATTATTTCTCTAGAGAACAGAGAGGCAATTATTAAACAGTTACCAGTATACCACTACCTGAAGTATAGCTTTCTAAAGATTTTATAATGGGAACTTGTGTAAAATATTTACATAGTTGACAGCAATTAAGTTTTTCTGCTATCCAGAACTGTATGTTGGACTTGTGCACTCCCTTACATCTGTCAAGCTGTCATTCACGGTTAGATGCTAAATAAATATTTGGTGGATGATGAAATGAGTGAAAGATCATCCTGGGTGCACCAGGGACTGTCAATGACATCACGGAGTTTTCATCAGGCTAGGGCAATAGGGTTTGGAGGATGCTCAAATTGCTAATCTATCTTGAAATGTCATTAACTCTAGCATAGGGAATTTACTAACTGGCAGCCAGGGCCTATAAACAGCTGTAAGTCAACTTCTTAGAGGATAATGACATTGTAATGACCTACGTATTGAGCAACACCTCGGCCACTGTTTTCATGCTGGATACCTAATCACACAACATAGTCGGTTTGGACATAGGAGACTAATGGGCCAGTTTGGATGCTAGGGTAACTGAAGTGGGTGAAAGCACAGCAGAAGCTAGAAGGACAGATTAGCATGGTGTCTCAGAATTGGTCTGGAAATATCCCTGCTTCTCTGCATCGCCAGAAGAGCTTTAGTTAGACTGTGTCACTGAAACCCAGCTTCAAACAAAGGGGCATAGTTAGGAGACTGATGGGACCTCATCAGGAGCCCCCTGGTGTTCTATGAGCCAGGGATCATTCCCAGACTGAGCTGCTGGTTGCAAATGGTATTCCGTAAGTGGGGGCTGATCTTAAAAGACAAACCACACACTTCACGTGAGTGCAGGGTACAAAGATTGTGGACTCTTGTGCCGTTTCTGTAGATGTTGACCATCATCAGCATTACCTAAAACAACAGACAATACTACATGGAACTTGCTGGAATGAATTAAGATGCTCAGGCTGATTGAAGGAGTTCTCTCCTCAAACTTTTCTGACTGTGTTTGAAAAGGAAAAAAATAAAGAATAGAGAAATATTTTGAAGACATACATTCACTTATCCATTTTTACATGAAACATAGAAATATGAGTAAAGGCTCATTGGAAAGCAAAGGTAAATCTTTCAGGAAACATAAATGAGAAATTTCCCACAAATTCTAAGAGGACTCTGTTCCCTTCTGTGTTTTCAAAACTGTAGTTTTTTCAGGATAAATACAATTCTTCTGTAGATAAAAATTCCATACTGTAGATTTGGTGCAGTTCCCTAGATTGTGTTCTTAAGTTTATGTATTTTTTTCATTTAAAATATTCTTGGGCTTTAGATATATAAATTTGTTTTCATGGAATTATTAGAAACTTTCCTGATATCCAAGATTTATTTATGCTTCTAATTTGAATGCTTTGAAAATAGCTTACATGGAAATAATTTGTGGCAATAGCTTTGCAAATAAATACAAAACTGTCTTGTAATTTGCCATCATCTGCATTAATAAACTTGAGGTGAAATAAATGAGATTTTTTTCTGCTTTCTTAATATTAATTATCCATTCTGGGTGAGTAAGAATATATTTATGTAGGAGGTTGATAAAATGTATCTTCATACTTGTTATGTATTAAGCCGTTTCTCTTTCTTGATGTTAGTAAGGAAAAATTAAACTTGCTGGCCGTATTTACTTGGCTTAATGATTCTGAACTAAAAGATGACTTTGTCTATTATGGATAACGTTAACAGACTTGACATAATAGCTGCTACACTCTTTACTTTTTGATTGCACTTTACTTAATAAATAACGTTAAAGATAATAGCAGTTATAAATTAAATTTTCAAACTCCAAGTTCTATGTAATTAAAAAAACTTAGATTTTTTTCTCTGCAAGTATTTCTATATCATTACTTATATTTAATAAAAATCATATCTCTAATGAGTATTTTAATACCTTCCGTATCATTAGGAAAGTTGCAATATATGTTCTAACGTGGCTAAGTGTGCATACATCACTCCCAAGCAGGCATGGTCTGGTGCTCATCAAAGAACCTGAATGAAAGTTAAGACGCAGCAAGCAAATGAAACTTTGCATGATTCTTATATGTACCAAATTTGTGTATGGGTGATGTGATGGACAGAAGTACACATTTCAACAAACATACAGCGGTTGTCTCATGCAGCACAAATCTCCCCTTCATGCTGAAGAACTGAGGCATTCTTTCACTTCCTTTCAGTATTCCAGTCTTTTTGCAGGGCCAAAGAGTAAGTGGCTGCTGCTTCTGTAGCCCGTAGACTAACCTGCTCATACCCACTTCCGTCCCAGAGAGGGATGCAGAGAATCAGAGATATTTCCAGACCATCGTCCGGTTTGACTATGTCCAGTTATCAGGCACTAAATATCTTCGGCAACCACAGAGCCCTTCCACAGTGGCTGTCTCGTGGCTTCTTTGCTTCCTCTCTTCACTCCAGGTGGGCAGAGTGCCGGTCCCTGGCTGGTGCCCAGGTAGCTGTTATTCAGGAGCAAAGCGCCCATGTTTTAGGAAACTGACTTGGTGCTCATGCTTGATTTTCATACTACCCATTTCTGTTTTGCCTTGTCATTTATTTTTTAACTGTAGTAAGATGAATTGTTCATTAGAAATAATTGGCCCATCTGGTGTTCAATGGTAAGCCTTCTACTTTTTTTTTTTTTTTTTTTTTTGCAGTTTTTGGCTGGGGCTGGATTTGAACCTGCCACCTCCGGCATATGGGGCTGGCGCCCTACTCTTTTGAGCCACAGGCGCCACCCAGCTTTCTACTTTTTTAAAAGTTCTTTTTGGCATTAGAAATACAGGGTGTCCCAAATATTGCCCCCAAAGTCATCATACATAGGGAAAATGGGAAATTATAAGTAAATCTACCTTCATTATATGGTTCTGCAAAGTATAAAATACTCTCTACATGTTGGCAATTTCTTTGTAAAATTTTGTCGTGAATATTTCTAATGATTTAAAATTTTTCTAAAAACTTTTTGTTCACTTGGGAATGGAGAGTTTGAGATTGGTGTTTGTTGATTTTGCTTTTGCTTTGCTAAGGACTTGGGACTTAGTTTTATCTCTTTTTGCCCTTTTTGAAAGTATTGACATGTAAATTTTAGGGGCCTATAGTTATTCTAAGTCACAAGCTTATCATGACCCAATGGCTTAATAATACCTTATTTCACGTAAAAGTTGTTTATAAATGGAGATTTTTTTTTCATTCAATAGTCCAGAATAATTTGTTTTTGTAGAAAGAGTAAATCTGTCATCTGTATAAATTCCTATTGTATGGAATGTTTTAGGCAGGAACATTTTATTGTTAGTTTTCCTTGTAAATGATGCTTTGTAATTAAATGCAGCACCATTAGAGGTTGTAACTTTTGTAACTTTCCCCCAAACTTAATTTTTTCTTTAAGAAGATTTTTTTAGTCATATGTTTATTATTAGCTTGTTTTTACTTTTTTTTTTAAATTTCAGATTAACATGAAGGTACATACGAGTAGGTTATACAGTTTGCATTTGTTAAGGTTAAAGTCCAGGTTGTAACTCTGTCCTTCACCCAAGAAGTGTGCCATATACCCCTGTATTGTACTAGTTAGGTAGGAGCCCACTGAACCCCGTCCTCCACCCCACTACTTTAATCTAGCTGAGTTTTTCTCTAATGTAAGCCTGTAGTTGTCAATCTGCTAGTTTCATTTCAGTACTAAGTACACGTGATGGTTGTCTTTCAAATCCCAAGATATATAGCTCAGGAGGATGTTCTCCAAATCCATCCAGGTTGTAGTGAAAGATGCAAAATCTCCATCTTTTTATGGTTCAATAGTATTCCATGGTATACATATACTACAGTTTATTAATCCATTCATGGGTTGATGGGCACTTACGTGTTTTCATATCTTTCTGTGAACATTAGACTACAAATGTCTTTGTGGTAAAATGCCTTTTTTTCTTTTGAGTTTATACCTAGTAATGGGATTGCAGGTCAAATGGTAGGTTCTTACTTTTAATTCTTTGAGGAACTGCTATGCTGCTTTCCATAGAGGATGCCCTGGTTTGCAGTCTCACCAATGGTGCAAGAGCGTTTCCTTCTCTTCACATCCTGGCCAGCATCTGTTGCTTTGGGACCTTTTGATGTGGGCCATCACTGGAGATAAGAGAGATCTCAAAGTGGTCTTTGCATTTCTCTGATAATTAGGGACAATGAGCATTTATTCATGTGTTTGTTGGCATTCTTCTGTCCTCACGAAAAAAGTTTCTGTTCATGTCTAGTGCCTAGTTTTTAGTGAGGTCATTTGCTCCTTTCTTGTTGATTTGCTTGAGTTCTTTGTAGATTCTGGTAATTAGCATGTTGGATTCATAGCATGCAAATATCTTCTCCCATTCTGAAGGTCATCTCTTTGCTTTGTTGATTGTATTCTTAGCTGTGCAGAAACATTTTAACTTGATCAGGTCTCATTTATTTTTGTGGCTGCTGTGATTGCTAGTGGGGTCATCTTCACAATTTTTTCGCTAGGCCACTAAGGTGAAGAGTTTTCTCTACACTATCTTCTTGAGTTTTTATGGTTTCATGCTTAGATTTAAATCTTTTATCCATTGTGAGTTAATTTTTGTAAGTAGTGAGAGGTGGCAGTCTAGTTTTAGTCACCTACATGTGACTAACCAGTTCTCTCAGCACCATTTATTAAAAAAGAATTCTTGGGTGGCACCTGTGGCTCAAGGAGTAGGACATTGGCCCCATATACTGGGGGTGGCGGGTTCAAGCCCAGCCCCTGCCAAAAGAACTGCAAGAATTATTTTCCCCAATATGTGCTTTTGTTTGCTTTGTCAAAGATTGGGTGGTGATCTGAGACTGATTTCATCTCTTGATTTGCTATTCTTCTGCATAGACATATTTCTCTGTTTTTATGCCTATTATTTGCTTGTTATTTTAATTAATTTCTTCCTGGTAGTTTTTTTTTTCTGCTTCTATAAATTGCCTTATATACATTGTCTGCTTGTTAAAAATGCAAATGCAAAACAGTCATTACTTAATTTCATTTAATTTTCTGCTTGTTTAAATTGGTTTTTCCTATTTTGAGATCAAGTAGTCTTGTTTTTTAAATTTTTTTTATTGTTTCCCTGACTAACTCTTGAACAAACCTATAATTTTAGTGCAATTAAGAAATGAGGCTGTAAACATTTTTTGAACAGATAACCAAGTGTTCCAGTTATTTAACTCATCCCCCCTCCATTTGAAATTGAATCTTATATTTATATTATAAATTGTTTCCGGGCTCTCTCTTCTAATTCATCAGTTAGTTTGTTTATGTTTTTGCTAGTAATACATTTACATAAACACCCTTTTCTATATTATAAATATAGTTCTTCAATGCATATATTTAAAAAATGCAAATGCAAAATACTCATTACTCAAATGAAATATATTGTTGTATTCACGGGTGATATTCAAAATGTTTAGTAACCAGTATGGCATGAGC
This sequence comes from Arctocebus calabarensis, assembly GCA_963573935.1. Lineage (NCBI taxonomy): Eukaryota > Metazoa > Chordata > Mammalia > Primates > Lorisidae > Arctocebus > Arctocebus calabarensis. The sequence continues at coordinate 57,416 of CAUYON010073619.1, read as the reverse complement.
AGTAAACAACCAAAGAAGGAAAGTAATGAATTAGAAGTGACCCTAACTATAATCAATCAGTATGGTTATTTCTGTATGGACTGGTTATGTGTACATCAGAATTTTGTAATATTGGATAGATACATAGATATAGATTTTGCCAAATTTTGTGTATGTGTAATTTCCTATATGTTATAAATATATTTGCAATACTCACATATCATACAAAGCTTTAATTTATAGCAGTCTCATTAGCTACGTCCTAGTTACCTACTTTCTTCAACAATGATTAAAACATTTTCCAATTCAATAGGTGCGAAGTAACACTTTATTGCTGAGATTGAATACTTTTCATATGCTTCTTGGTCACTCAGGTATTCGCCTTATATACATTGTCCATTTTCCTATGTTTTCCTACTTATTTAAATGAGCTCCATTTAATGAGGATATTAACTCCTTGTCATGTATATTTTTCACATGTCTTCCGGCCTATATGATGTTTTTGATGTACTAAATTTTCTTAATCGCTGCACAGTGGAATCAGTACTTTCTGTCCATAAAGTGTGAGATTATGTTAATGGGATAGTGAAGAAGGAATTTTTTTTCTCCTGTAAAAGAGAAGGCCAATTAGGAAACTCAAGACAAATGTAAAAATCTTATATGAGAAATTTTGGTCTAATATATCAAGTAAAACAAAATGTAGCATGAATTGGAAAATTGTTGGAAGTAAGCAAAAAAGTAATCTGTCCTTAAAGCTATTAAACATTCTCCTTTGGGTGTTGAAGAGTTTATGTCACTCAGAGTGAAAGAGCAGTACTCTCAGAACATTATTTGACTTCACAATTAATACCACATGTAGGCATAAATTGAGATAATGTTGATTAGTTTTCCAATGATCTTTTAATCGAGATCTGAAAAGGGATAATAGAACATTTGTACAGAACTTTCCATCTTACTCCGACTTCCCGTATTCAATGTGTGATCTATTTTAATGCTCTTTAGTCTTGCCTAATAAAAACAATTTGAATTTTGAATTCAATATAGGTGTGGTTATCTAGTGCAATGAGCAGTATCAGTGCCATTTTTCAACAGCCCATGTTTTCTCACAGATATTTAATGCCACCTCAAATTGACTACTGCAGAAATACCACCCTACTCTGGTTACTATAGTTTTACAAGACTTAGTATCTAATAGTTCAAATCTCTTTGTTCTTCCTGTTAAGAAATTCTTGCTATGATTGAAACTTCAGTTTTGGGATGAATTTTAGAATTAGTTTAAGTTCTATGATATTAAATTCCATTGCATCACATTGAAATTACAGGTTAATGTGTTGACATTTTTATGTTACTCAGTCTTCTCATGCAGGAATGTGGTTTATCTCTACATTTTTATGTTGTCTTTTATTTTATAATCATCTACAATTAAGGACATATACACATATCATTATATTTGTTCCTAGAAACTTTATGGGTTACTGAAACCCTTTATTTTTCTATTATATTGTCTAATTTTAAAAAGACTTTTAAATTGCTGTATTACTAGAAAAATGGATTTTGTTAAGCATCATAAGTGGAAAGTGCCATAGTATTTGAATTGCTTTGTCTTTTGTCTTTGTGATAAAGTTAGATTCTTTGGATCAGCTCAGAGTGTAATAACAAAGTTTTCAGTGTGCCATCAGAGTTTATTTAACTGTCCTTTATTAATCTGCCATATGTTATTGGTATGCAGTGACATTTTAATAATCTTTTCCAAGGTGGGTGTTGAGGAATTGTTTGTAATATATTTTAATTCTTTGGTATTAAAACACTTCTGATTTTGGCTTTCTCATTTCAGTGTAAACTTCACAAATGCTTTTTAGACCTTCGATTAGTTGCTTAAAATAATTTTACAAATGGCTCATTAAAAAAATAATGATCTTTCCATAATTTATTATCCACAAATAAGATTCAACTTATTTTTTTGTTTTTTTGGATAGTGCCTGTGGCTCAGTGAGTAGGGTGCCAGCCTATACCGAGGGTGGCAGATTCAAACCTGGCCCCGGCCAAACTGCAACAAAAAATAGCTGGGTGTTGTGGCGGGCACCTGTAGTCCCAGCTACTTGGGAGGCTGAGGCAAGAGAATTGCCTAAGCCCAAGAACTGGAGGTGGATGTGAGCTGTGATGCTACAGCATTCTACTAGGGGCGAGAAAGTGAGACTCTGTCTAAGAAAAACCAACAAAAGAACTTATTTTTAACGTTACTATTTCCTTTAGTTATAATGAAGTGTGTACCTTTTTAAAAAGCCCATGTGAAATGTTATTTTGGTGTCTTAACAATGGAGTTTATGTTATCTCTATTATTAAAGAAATCTTATTTCCCTTATTTCTAAGTTGTCTATTCTTAGAATTCTATTTATTTTGGAATTTTTTTGTGGCTGAAATCATGTATTAATATGTTGTCTAACAGCAATAAAAGTAATTCATATTTTGACTCTTTCCAGTGATTCCATCCACTGATCATTTTGAAAGAAGATGACTGACACGCTGTCATCTTTCCTCTGTACTTTAATCTGTGGTTATTCAAAACTCTGGGTGTTGTAAAAATTACATTTGATTGTAGGATGACACATTTTTGAGGATACTGAATGCAGTACAGAATACATGAATTGTTGAATACTTTAGCTTGAACCTATTTTGTTCATCCAGTACAAATGTCCCAAACAGCACCAAAAATGAAGGGCGATTAAGTGTTTTGAGTGAACTACAAGGAAGCAATTTGCTTTGTAAATGACTTGAACTTTAAATACTTATATTCTTAAACTTTAACATTCACACATAGACTACATTTTCAAGCATTGATCTTTATAGCATAAAATAATGTTTAGCTAATACAACATCTGACAAGTTTATTGATTTTTGAGTATTAGTGACTTTGAACTTTTTTTGATATTTGTTAGTAAGTTGTTTCTAAATATTCTTTCCCATTTTCATATGAAAGTCTTGCTATCTTTCTTGCTTATTTGTAAGAACTCTTTATATATTAAGGATACCACTGTCATATATATTGAGTTATATATATGTAGCATTTTTCCCACATTAATATTTGTTTTTAATTTAAAAAAACTGAGGCCAGGAGCTGTGGCTTACAATTCTAGCACTATGGGAGGCCAAGGTTGGTGAATTGCCTGAGCTCATGGGTTCGAGACCAGCTTGAGCAAGAGTAAGACCTCGTCTCTAAAAGTAGCTGAGTGTTGTGCCAGGTGCTTGTAGTCCCAGCTAGTTGGGAGTCTGAAGCAAGAGAATAGTTTAAGCCCAAGAGTTTGAGGTTGTTGTGAGCTATGATGCCATGGCTCTCTACTGACAAGAGTCTGGTAAAGTGAAAGTCTGTCTCAAAACAAAAAAAAATTGATACAATTGCAAGCCCACGTAAAAGTTATGAGCATAGTTCAAAGAATTTCATTTACTAGATTTCCTAATTTGTAATATTATTAGCTCATTTGCTATATCATCCTCTATCCCTTATTCCAACTGTATTTACTGACCAAATGCTCTATTACTTTTAAATACTCCAGTATACTATATAAAGATATGCAAGTATTATGTGCCCATAATAATTGAAAATATAAATTAAAAAGTACATAGTGTATACTTTCTCAAAACACTGACACTCTCTAATTTAGTTGACATACAAACTTCAGTCAAGAAATTAACATTGACACCACAGTATTATATAATCTACTGACCCTGCTCAGATTTCACTAGCTATCTACACAATGTCTCTTTTTTTCTTTTTGGCCCAGGATTCTAGCAAAGAACAGATGTCTCATTTGCTTGTCATTTATCATCATCTCCTTCAATCTGGAGCAGTTCCAATCTTTCTTTGGTATCTTTTATGGTCTTAGAATTATAGCCCTGTCATCCTGTAGGATAACCCTGTATTCTTGTCAGGAAGCCCATAGAACTGATGATAGCTTTCCTCGGTACACCACAACTGGAGGTACACTGTGACAATCCATCCTATCACCTTGATTACCTGGTTAAGTTGGCATACTGACAGGGTTTCATTATTTTTTCCCCTTGATTTTGATTAGAGTTTTATGGGGGAGATATTTCGATTTTCTTCCAATATCCTGATGCTCGTCAGACTTCACCAGCCTCCCTGCACAAACATTGACCATGCCTACCTGTACTACATACTGTTGCTTCTTAGTGATATGAATAAAATGCTAAAATTGAAAATTGACACTCACTCTTACATTCATATTCTGGTAGTATCAACAATTTGAAAATATGTACTTATGTAAAAGAACATTCCTAAAAAATGGTAGCTCAATGATTTTTTACATCTCATTTTAAGTGCATATCAGTGTTCCCACTATATAAGACATTTTAAAATTAGCTATTATGTTTTTTCTTCTTGAAATGTATTCATGTACACTGAATGAAATTCAGAGAAAGTAACATCATATTTCTATATGGATGATTTGCTTACCTTTTTCACCTTTCTCTTAATAGCTTTATATGCAATATATAATTATGTATTTATTGAACTAAAATATCACAGACCTTATGAATAACAAGGTCAGAGCATATATAAGATGTGTTAGAGACCTATTTAGGTAAAGGACACTACTTTTAGCCTGATATTACTGCCCTGTTTTTTTTTTTTAATTTTCCATTTCACTTAGTTATTAGTAAACAATGAAAGAAATGAAATGTCATTTTTCTCCATTTCTAATTGGTTAGAATATATATTTTCTTCATTTAAAAATAAATCTGATTGTTTTCCATTATCCAGTAACTAAAATAAATATATAAAATTTTTTTCTAATCTCTCATTTATCAGAATCCAAGATCTATTACAAGAATTTTGCTAAATCATAGGAAGAAAAATTGCCCTTAATTTTAAGCTTTCTATTTCTAAGTAGATTTAATAATGCAGAGTCATATGAACTAATAAGTATGAAAACAGTACAAATGTGTCTGGCGATGTGAAATAAAGATTTGGCAGAAATGCAGGAACTCTACATATGAAAAAGGCAGGCCTTACATCACCATCCCAGGGAGTGTCAATTTAGGAAAATGACAGAAATGATGCAATGGCAAGTTCTTTGAGGGTCTGGACTCACTCTTTTTCTCTGGAATCTCTGTTCCTGGTACAGTGCTACCACATGCATGTAGATGGCTAGCAAATATTTGTTTAATAAATGACTGAATGTGAAGTACAGAGCATTTGCTGACATCAGGTCTTGTGGTAGCTGGCTGATTTCTTAGGTGCTTTGAAATATTTTCTCTTCATCGCAAGAGTTAATATTTTATTAAGTGCCTGCCCTGTGCTGGGAGTCCTCTAAACAAGTCCTGGGGGATTCTTCTCTTTTAATGCTCATCATGGCCTTGGTCCCATTATTATTCCTGTTTTATGGATAAGGAAATGGGGTCCTGAGAGGTTAACTCTCATGGCCAGTGTTATAATTTATAAGTGGCAAAATCAACCTTTGACCCAGGCTGTGTGGCACCATAGCCTGTTGTCCTAACCACTGTCTTGGTAACGTCTCCACTGCTTATTTTAGGGCCATGTCACGACCCTTCTACTTCCTCCAAAACTCAGAAACTCTGATGTCAGGGTTAGCACTATTGCTTTCTACTGCTTCTAAAGACAATAGTAATTATGTTTTCTCCTGTTGGATGCTATTGTTTATACTAAAAGTTTTTATCCAGAAATTTTGTTCCTCACCATTTACATATTTATTCAACAGCATCACCATTGTCTATTAATCTTGATAAAATATAAATAAAGTTGCCATGATCTTTATGGTTGGGAAAATATTTTATTTTTAAATTTTTCTAATTGTAAAGTTCCCAGATTTTTGGCAGGTCTATAATGGCTGGAATGCAGGGCCAGTTGGTTCTGTTTCCTCTGGTTAGGGATGGTGAGTACCCATTGCCAGTGGGAACTCTTGAGGTAATATGCTCAGTAGGGTCAAATGTCACCTTGATGGGTAGCCCGTGAAGCCTGTTGCCTCTTTCTTTGGCTCCTGTTTATACTGAACAACTGGGGAGACATGGTGACCTATGAAGCATGTCAGAAAACAGATGCTGCAGTGTTGACAGTTTACTGACCCCCTTGGGACTAATTTCTCTCTTTCAAATACAGTCTGCCTAGAACGTCTAGCTGTCTTCTATGCACCGGTGCTTTTCCTTTATCGCTGCCTATAGTTTCAGAATATGTTACCCAGAAAGCTGCTGAAAATTCCTGCACAGGCCAGGCTTTATTGACCTAAAGAATTTCTATTGATTTTAGGACCTCAGGAAAGCAAATTGCTAACTCAAGAGGCAGGGTAAAAATCAGATAAAATATTGCAACAAATCATAGTGCAACAAGAGTCACTTAGTCACTATAGATGAATGTATGCCTAAAAGCATAATGAATCATTTTTAAGTGAAAGTGAAAATGAAAAGCTACCATTTTGGAAAAATCCCTTTCTTCTAAAACAATTCTTTGTTCTTTGAAAGAGTGAAATTGCATACATACCTATATATACTTGTAATAACACTCAGATATATACAAGGTGTCCATAAAGTCTGTGTGCAATTTACTTTGTTAAACTATTTTAAATTGCACACGAACTTTGTGTGCACCCTGTATATATACAACACATGTGTTATATATCATTTATGTATATATGGAAATTGAAAAGAGCATTAGTATATTCTCTTGATAATACACATACTCAAACACACACTCAAATTCAGCCCAAACCAAGGTAGTATTTATACTTAGGCTGGACTTTAAGGGATCAGTAAATTGTTTTCTTTGACTTTAGGCAGGGCTGACTTAAACCACTTTGATACCTAAAACCATATCCAGAAAAGATGTTTTATTTTATTTTCTTCACCAAATTAAGAGCTTGACTTGAGTAACCAAATCTATAAATTAAAAAAAGTGACATACTTATCATATTTTAAAGTACAGTAGTGCATATAGTATTTTATACCTCAAATGGCTAAGTAACTAATGATTCCTCAAAGAGCATGTTATTCCTTGGTGGTGAGGTACTGTCTATGTCTGTGTATTCCTAGTTCCTTTCATATCAAAGTTGTGTGTTCTGCAAATTTGGTGTATTAAGCACAATTTCTATATTTTGAACCCAACTTGACCACTAATATCTATTACAGATGATTTCACATCTAGATAATCACTAGATTTCACATATCTAGTGATTATTTTCTTTCTGTAGAGTGGTAGGATAACATTTGTACTTAGTAGAGAAAGAATTTCATATATCATGTAAGCAACTCTTGGAAAGGAGTTATTTAAATAGTTAAACAAAACGGTAATTTAGTTAATAAATTTATTGGAATCAGATGTATTTCCTAACTTAACTATATTAAATGCATGCACGTACATGCACCTTCTTAAAAATCCTTCATAACAGAATCACTACTGGTTGTATTTAAGTGATCAAGTTCTTCTAATTTTCTCATCTAATATGCTAAGCTGAATTATATGAGAAAAATTGTGACCATTTATGAAATTAGAAGGATATAATAATTATTAAAGGTATGGTAAGAGGGAAGAGTTTGGGAAAGAAGGAAAGGTGCAGTGATCCTTTCTCTACATACCCCATTTCCGTAAGCACTCAGGAGAATGACTCAGGTTTCCTTTCACATACCATTGACAGCTCCCGAACTGGAGCAGGGACTAGGGGCAGAATAGCTTTGAAGCTACCATCAGGAATGTTCGGGCTTAATTTGTTTTTCTTTCTCCACTTTCCTGAGATGAATGTTTAAATAACTTTTTCATTTTCTAATATATAAATTTACAATTTTAAATTTCTTTTAGCATAACTTTATAAGCACTAAATTTTGACATGTTTTATTTTTTAAATATCATAATTAAGTTCAAAACATTTTCTAATTTTATTGTGACTTACTTGATTCATGGTGTTATTTAAAAGTTCATTGCTTCATTTTAAAACATTTGGGGATTCTTCGGTTGTCTTTTTTGCTATTGATTGCTATGTTAAGTCTGCTTTGAGGTATGACAATTCAGTCCATATACTGAATTACATTGTACAATATACAACATTATACAATATACTGAATTACATTATACAATATACATTTCTATTGATGGAACTAAAGAAGTGATTTTTTAAATACAAGACACAATACTAAAATTATAATATTCAAGATTATTTGCACAAAATATGGGACATGGGAGCAAAGGAGAAATAAATCATGCCACAAATTTCTAGCATAGTTTTGGAGGTATTTATGGATTTTTCTTATCTTCTTGAAAGTAGAGGAAGAAAAAAAATTGACAAACACAGCAAAATAAAAAATGAAGCATAAAACCTAAAAGGAATAAAAGTAATGAGAAAACATAGGCTATCGCAGTAAGAATAAGGCATGTGGAGCAGTGGTCCTTAATAGAAGTTTTGATTTTCTTATGAAAAGACTATTCTGTTAGGTCAAAAATCTGTAATCCACATTTAAACTACTTTTAGGGATCAGACCTATAAAAAGAAGATTTAAATAAGGGAAAGAAAAAAATAATTTAAGAAAATTAAAGAAAATTGAGTGGCAATATTCAAGTGGCACTAGGGTTGTTCTACACTGATAACAAGTTTGTTTTCTAGAAATATTCAACCAAAGCAATGTTGAACAGACATACATATCAAAAGGGTTGACATAATGAAAAATAGGGATCTTATTTGCCATCCATATTCTGAACTCTATTGACATTTCAACCATTTGTTTATAAATGGCATCTTCTGTTGTGTCTCCTTTGTTGTTCCTTGGGGGAGTTGATCTACTCTGATTATTCATGTCGCCCACACTTTAACATGAAAGATAAAACACAACTATAGCCCAGGATGAAGGAGGGAAGAAGAGGGGGAGGGGAGGCGGAAGTTGGATGGAGGGAAGGTAATCGGTGGGACCTCTCTCACGGTGCATATTACAAGGGTGCATGTCAAATCTATTAAAAGCAGAGCATAAATGTCTTAATGTAATAATTATTAAGCAAGGTGAGGACTATGTTAACCAGTTTGATGTAAGCATTCCAAATTCTATATAAAATCAGCACATTATACCCCATAAATACATTAATGTATACAGCAATGATTTAATAAATTAAGAGAAAAATAAAATATATGGAAATTTAATAAAGAATAAATATTTATGTATCCAAAAGTAAAAAAGGGGAAAATATGGAAGCCAGAATGGCAGTGGGAAGTTTAACAAAACATAGCACTTGATAGATGTAAAAGACAAAAATGAACATAGACACAGAATTAGAATAAAATGATTGATCATTTTTGTTCCATACTTATTTATTGAAATTATCAACTGAGAAACAGAAAATACACATTTAGAAAAGGTCTATGCAGTATTTACAAAAAGTGTTAGTGTACCAGTACTCACACATACACATCCCTCAAAACCTTTCCCAAGTGCTTTTTATAGAGTACGTTATCAACTATAACATAATGAAATGAAATGTTAATAACAAATCTAAAAGTAAAGCTAGGTAATAAAAACCGAGCATCATTTCAATTAATTCTTATAACTGAATGGACAAGAGAATATTACATATAAAAATCAATGGAGTGCTGTCCCAAAAATATTCATGCTCTGTAGTAATAAATAATGGATATAAAGAGTAAATAAATTAAGCTCTAAATCCAAGGATTGTGAATGGAAAGATTAAATAGGATAATTATGAAAAAGTATTAAAATAGATAAATGCAAGCATAATATTTGGAAAGGAGAACCAAGAACTATTTCCTTGGATAAGTCAATTCCATGAACAAGTTTGAATAAGACAGGTAGATAATACATGGATGAACAATACACTTAAAGGGGGAATAATAGAAAAAAGGAGATTAAAATATATAAAATAATGCTAACATATGACCGTATGCAAATAGATTAGAAAATTTAGATGTATAATTTTCTATGAAAACACAAATTAGAATCCCAACTCAAGAATAGTATAGAAAATCTGATTACTAGGAATTAGAAACGGAATAAAAAGTTTATCAAGGACTTGGATCCCTTCATTCTTTCACCCTGAAGTCATTAGACTCTATTTTTTTTTAACTTTTTAACTTACATACTTATGCTATGTAATTTATTTCAGAGTGTGGACAAGAAATGAACTGCTTCTTAGTTAACTTCTCAAAGCTATTGTAATCCTGATTCCAAACTCTGAGGATAGAACAAAATGGGTGTGTACGTGGACATGGGCGCATGTGCACACATTCTGGCAATAGTCAGACAACCTCGTATACAAATGCAGACGCTAACATACATCAAATGAACTCAGAAATGTATTGAGATAATACAACTACAGGACTAAAGGAGGATTTAATATAGTTATCTGAACATAAAATTTTTTAACCAAATGTTTACAATTGTCAGAATGTCCACTAATGAACCTGTAGGAATCAAGTGAAAAGCGATGTTATAACTAATATGAGGCTTAGTGAGATGATTGTGAGCATGAATGTAGGTGTATAAGTGTGTATGTGTACACATAGAAAAGCAGTGGCACCCTTTGTTGATGAAATGTGCAGGTAGATGAGTCACCTGTTATGTTGTTGGCGTACAGTGACTTTAGTGATCTGTTTGGCAGCATGATTTTCTACATTTGCATGTGACCTACAATCGACTAATTCTGCCACCTTTTCACTCTCCCTCACCTACACGTATTCACTTTTGTTTTTTCCAATATAAATTTCCGTTCATCTTTAGAATTTTTCTCACATAGAGACCATTATCTTGCATGTCTTATCTTGTTTCAGTCTTTGCTCGGCAGAACCCAAACCTATTAACTCCATTTCTCTGCCAATTGTACTCTTGTAGGTGAACTTTGCTGTAGAAAAACACAGAACCTTGCTGACTGATCTAACTTTAAATCTATCATTACTTACCTGGAGTGAGCCCTAATGCCCCATATTTTTTTTTCCTAGTCCATTCACTCTCATTCTGCTAGTTGACCACTTTATACTTTCACGTCTTTCCTTATGCTTCTATTAAGCATCATTATTTAACAAATAATGTTGAGTCCTAAAAGTGTGTCCATAAGTTCCTCACTACTCAGCCCACTCTGCCTTCATCTTTCTGGTGTGTTTTCTCTTCTTTCTTTCCTTTTACTTAGGGTTGGTATCCATGACCTGTGTAAGGGCAGCTCCTTCAGCTGAGTATTCACTTTCTTCCCCCCTCAAGGCCATTGCTCTAGAAATTCACTCCTCCTTCTCTGCCATTCTTCCTTTGTTCTTCCTCTGTTGGATCTTTCTGTTGGCATACAAAGATGCTCTAAGAAACAAACAAACTAAACTGGCACCCTCCATTGACCTTGCTTCCCCCTGACCGATAGCCCCTTCTCTGTTGCTTTTGAGCTATCTCCTATTCCCCTCCTGTCACTTTTGAGGTAGGTGGCAATGCCTTAACTTGTTGACAATGCTTGTTGTCAGGGCTGAGAGCCTCTTCCATCCTGGTCAGGGGGATGGAACCCACTTCAATCAGGCTTTACTCTCTCTACTTCACTAAAACTCTCATGTCAAGGTCACCATTATGTCCATGTTGCTAAGTCCATTACCCAGTTTTTAGTTCTCATCCTTTGAACTTTGAGCATCATTTCAACAAGTTAGCCTCAAACACCTTTTTCACTTGACCCTAACAGCTTTTTCTTCTTCTGAATTGACTCCTAGTCTTCTAAATCATTTCTCCTCAACCCAGACATCTCAAAGCAGGATTGTTTACTATATTCTTTACCTCTTTACTATATAATAACTCTTCCCAGATGATCTCATGCTGCCGTGGACTAGGAAAATGGACTAGCAAAATATAGGGCATTAAGGGCTCATTCTAGGTAAGGAATGTACATTCAAAGTGAGTTCAGTCAGCAAGATTCTGTGTTTTACTATAGCCAAGTTCAGCTACAAGAGTACACTTGGCAGAGAAATGGAAATGGATCTATCTAAATCCTATTTCTATGAAACAATAATTGCCTAGTTTTTCTCTTGTTTCTCTTTTCCCTTGGACTCTAGGATCATATATCCAATGCTCAACTGCATCTTTGTTTGAATGTTTAATTGGAATATCAAACTGTGCATGTCAAAAACCAAACTCATCATCCGTTTCTTCAAACCTCTTCTTCTTCACACTTAAACCTTCCCCATTTCAGTATATGGCATTTGCTTTCTTCCAGTTGCTCAGCAAAAAACCTTGATTCCTAATTCTCTCACCTGCATATTAATCCTGAGAACACTTTTGGTGCCCTTTCTTCAAGACATCTCCAGGTTGACCACCTTCTCTGGACCAAGCCATTGCTAACAATAATATTCAAACTCATCTCCTTGTTTTATGCTTTGCAAACTCTTACCCTTTATACAGAGTATTTCTGACAATGCATCCAACTTGATTATAATGAAACTCAATGCAAAGAATGCTGTGGTGACTTTCTACCAAAAATCCTGTTAAACTATGAGGCCCTAAGTGGTTTGCTTCCCTTTCTGATGCCTTTCACACCTAACTTCCTAAAATTCTGCTTCTTCCTCATTCCACACTGGCCATACAGGCTTCATCGATTTTCCTTGGACTTCTGAGGTAGGCTTCATGCTTCATGGTCATTGTTCTCTTTCCAGATCACTGATGTCACTTTCTCAGTAATGCCTTCCTTGAAGTCCTATGTTAAATATCACCTTTCTATAATCTGTATTCTTCTTTCTTACTCATTCCATAGATTTTTTTTTTTTTGAGACAGAGCCTCAAGCTGTCGCCCTGGGTAGAGTGCCGTGGCATCACAGCTCACAGCAACCTCCAATTCCTGGGCTTAAGTGAGTCTCTTGCCTCCGCCTCCCAAGTAGCTGGGACTACAGGCGCCTGTCACAACGCCTGGCCATTTTTTTGGTTGCAGCCGTCATTGTTGTTTGGCGGGCCCGGGGGCTGGATTTGAACCCGCCAGCTCAGGTGTATGTGGCTGGTGCCTTAGCCCGTTGAGCCACAGGCGCCGAGCCATTCCATAGATTTTTATCACCACATACCCTTTATATTTCATGTGTTTTGCTTATTTATTTATTTGTTTAGACAGGGTCTCACTTGATCGCTATGGCTAGAGTGCAGTGGTGTGATAATAGCTCAATGAAATCTCAACCTTCTGGGCCCAGGGGTTCTTCCTTTCTCAGCCTACCTCGTAGCTGGGACTGCAGGTGCTCAGTTGATTTTTCCATTATTTGTTAGAGATGGGGTTTCACCTGTGCTTAGGCCCGTGTCAAATTCCTGGCCTCAACTGACATTTCTTCCTGGGTCTCACAAAGTACTCAGATTATAGGTTTGAACCACAATGTCCAGCCTATTTATTTTATTTTAATATAAAAGCAGTGAGGGCTGGTATGTTTATCTCTTTGGTTTACTTCCCTATTCCTAGATTCTTGAACATAGCCTAGAACAAAATAGACTTTCAAAGAAATATTTGTTGAATGAATAAATGAGTGAACATAAGAAATCCCTTTAAAATATATGTGCCATTTCAACTAGCAATTTTATTTCTAATTATTTATTCCAAGAATATAATGTTAGCAGTATGCAAGGAAACATGTATTAAAGCATTTTTATTAATAATTAAGTGGAATAGTAATAGGACATCAGATATTAAATAAATTATGATATAGCTATCCTATGAAATACCATGCATCCACTTAAAAAGATACATCTTTGCCTCATTGACATGGGAAGACAATGTGTGGGTAAGTGAAAAAGACTGCAAAGGATATGAACAGAAATGATAATACTGATCATCTCTTGACAGCATGATCACCAGTAATCTTAATGTTCTTCATGCCTTTGTATATTTTCTGCAATTTTGTCTAATTGTTACTATTATTTTTTTTTATTACAAAAGGGTGTGTGTATGTGTAAAACCGAGTTGTCATTCTTGGAACTAGCCAAAGAGAAACTTTCTGCTTTTTCTTTTTATTGGTCAGGAATACTTAGCTGGGAGTCCATGAATAGACTTTCCCTGGAACCTGTGAACTCCTTGTAAGTGACATGTTTTCAGGCTTGCATATGTGCATTTTACGATCATCAAAACACTGCATCTTCCTCAACCTTACAGCAGCATACTTTTGTGTTCATGTTTGATAAAATAGAGAACCTTCATTTTTCTTGAGCCTGCCACTTTTTTGAACCTTTCTGTCCATGTTCTTCTCTAATGTCTACCTCCTTGGTCTCAATCCCAACTGAATTGAGATAATGAGAGGGCCCAGGATTAAGTAGGTGGTGTCACATCTCACAGTAACCTCCAACTCTTGGGCGTAAGTGATTCTCTTGCTTGAGCCTTCCAAGTAGTGGGACTACAGGTGCCTGCCACAACACCCAGCTATTTTTTGTTGCAGTTGTCATTGTCGTTTAGCTGGCCTGGGCTGGGTTCAAACCTGCCACCCTGTGTATGTGGCTGGTGCCATAACCACTGTGCTATGGGCACCAAGCCTATCTGTTTTTTCTTAATCCTCATATACGTCATCTCTCAAATTTATATATTTTGAAATACATACAATGCCACTAAATTTCCTTTTCCTCTAGGATCACAGCTCTAACGATTATTTCTTAGAATTTCTTTGTGTCCTGCAGCCTCATCATTAATAGTTAGAAATTACTTCTATTTTATGAGTGGGCATCTTTCCTTTTATTTTATTTTAATCTTACTTACGTATGGGTAATAGGATCAAGGCATTGTTATTAAAGCTATCACATTGGGTGCCAGGGCTTCAATCACAAATTAATTCCTTCTGCTATTGATCTTTTCCCTTGATGATATAATTTTGGCTCCTACCTCTATTATTCATGAAGAAGTTTTGTTATTCTCATTGATCTGTCTACATTCCACTTCTTGCAGTAAGACTTCTATAGTATTGTTATTATTAGCTTAGAAATGGCCAAACTTAATTTATACTTAATAATGTGGGATTCTTAAACATCTTTAAACTTCAGTGTTATTTGCCTTGTTTGTTGACAGAGTCTCAATACTTACCTGAAGTATTGGCGGGCATAGCTGAACTAATAAATCATTGTTAAAATCTTCTTTCCCTTCTGCTTTAGCATGAGGAAGCCTTTTAAAATATATATGAAGTGGTCTGCCTTTTGAAGTTATGCATTGTTGGTTGCTGAATGTATTCACATAGCCAGGTGACCATATTGACAGGCATATCACGGACAAGATTGAAGCACTGCGATTTGGTGAAATCATGAAAATATTTTCTGTCCCTGAGATTCACGCTTGTTTAAGTCATAATCCATCTTGAAAATTTGCTGCTAATTAAATGCATAATTATGTTATATGGAATATAAATGATCCTAATAACATGTGGGAGTGCTCACTCCTTACCAGGAACTGTGCAAAGTAGGGCTAGGTCTCTCACTTAATTCGTAAAATAGTCACATAAGGTTACAAGTCTTATTATTTCAATCTGCTAGAGGAGGAAACTAACGTTGAAGAGAATTTTTAACTTCCCCATTTTCACAGGTAGTAAACTTCAAGAGACTCGGAGGCCTCTTAAATTATGGCATTATATAGTAATCTGCTGATGACCAGATCTCATTAAAAAAATAAGTTAACAAAAATAGAATCCATATGGTTCCAACAAGAGATGCCAAAAAGTATGCCTTTTTGTCTCCATTCTCCCATCTCCCATAACATCTGAGTGAAACTCAGTTTTCTACAAGAAATAGACAAAGCCACCTAATTCACAACAGTTTGGGTTCTACCACTGATTTCGCCTTTTACATTTTGTTGATTATTCCAGATTCCAAATAAAACCCAGTGCTGACAAGTAGTCTGTTCTGTTAAGAGTAGAATAATCATTTCTTTTTGCTTCTAACTTCCTCCCCTTGGTTTATGCATTTTCCAACTTAAAACTGTATTCAATTCACTTGTTGTTTACCGAGTGAGCTGTAAGAAGCTGGGCTTTATAAATGATACCAACTGGAATTACTAATAATAAGAATAGTTACCATTTATTGAGTTCCTATTGTATTTTAGGCCCCTGGATTTATGTGGATTATTGCATCTAATCCTCATTGTATAGATGAGGAAACAGTGAGAGGTCAGGTGCTCTGCTCAGGTCACAAAGGGTCATGAGGCTGAGCCAGGTTTTCAATTCCAAAATTGAAGTGAATTTCAAATCAATTCCTGTGCATGCATCTAATTTGCAATATGCCATTCATGATCTACACTGATGACATATTTGTCACTAGAAGTACATGTGGCTTTTTTTTAGGTGACTAATTTATAACTAGGTTGTAACAGCTTAATGTACTAAGATGATCTGATCATTTTTCTATTTAGGTTTAATTTAATGCAGCAGAGAAAATTTTCATTTCATGTTGTGTGCAACCTTTTTGTCAGATGAGACGCGATCTTATTTTTATCCTTTGATCTTGACTTGTGAAGGAGGTTGTTAAAATGAATGATGTCCCACCACTGTTGCCTACTTCTCTGATGCCTAATTTTAAATTAGTTTATATTTCAGCCAAAGCAAAGGATATTTGAATAACAAGGGCATACATTATTATAAAGGGTAAACTTTATTTCTGATTTTAGCTGCAACTCAGAATTATGAATAACAAATTGGGGAGACATGATATGTTCAAGTGTGACAGATTATTTTCTTGGGATATAAATGTGAGTTTTAATTTAAGGTAGTCAATACTCTTTAATGACAGAAGAGAATGTAAAGGATAATAAAAAGGTTGAAAACCCACATAGTTTCATTACTCAATTACTTTAAAAAGTGTTGATACATTTTATCCAATTACATATTTTCCCCATGCTTACACTGGTTTAATGTATCATTTACAGCTCTTGCTTATAAGGTGATTTTTGAAGATGGTGAATGGAAGGGCAGTTTATAAAACCGATGGGGAGGAAATTGGGGCACGAGAATTTGGGATGGGCAATTATCACAGATGCCCTGGTTGGCCAGTAAACAGGAAGCAGGATGCAGGTGACCTTGATGTGACTGGCCAGCATGCTGCTGACATCAGCAGTGTGGCCCCAGCCTCGCTCCCTTCCTCCCTGCATTGCATCAAGATTCTGAGTGTGAAGAAAGAGCATCTGATTGGTCGGAAGGGTACATTATGGTCATGCCCTCTCTTATACCAGGGCAACGGAGACGAAGGATTTGACCCTTTTACTTTTCAAAATGAAAATGGTAGCTAACATTTACTAACTGTTCCGAGTGTGTTCTTGCTTTTCTTAAATTGACTTATTCAGATCCTTACAAAAATCCTATCAGGCAAATAGTATTCATATCCCCATTTTATAGTGGAGTAACCGGATGAGGCACAGGGAGGTGAAGTAGCTTACTGCCCATGGGAGGGTTTCCTGGGTCAGAACCCAGCAATCTGGTTTCAAGGGTTGGGAGCTACTAGTGTGCTCTGATGAGCCTCGTTGGGGGGCAGGAGAGGCAGGGAACATCTATTCAGTGGGTGCAATAGAATAATTTCTGAAATGAAAGGACTATTTTTAGAAAACTGATTGATGAAATAGGCCTGATGTTTATTACATACACTTTTTTTCTTACTATAGTTTACTTACACCAAAATTACATATGCTTTTAAATTTACACATAGTTTCACGTCTTCATATGGTTTTGTACATCTTAGTAGTGACTAGTTTTGCAGACAGTTCATTTCAAAAATATCACAAGCAAGTTGTGGATTGATTCCTTTTGACCTGACTTCCTCCTGTTAATAATAACTAATATTTGTTGAGTACTAGCCACGTTACCAGGCATTCTTCTAAGTTCTCTGAAACGCTATGGCAGGGGAAAGGTGGGTGCCATGTCATTACTTGCAGGTGGAGATAGAATCCAGATTCCCCAGTTATACTTCTGTTGTCTGTCAAGGGGGAAGCCTCTTTAATTTCGGAGCGGGAGTTGAAGTTCCAGCTTCTCATATGGTCTCTACGATACTGTGGCAGGGACAGTTTCATTACTCTGGGGGATGGAAAACTCTTGATGCTCAACTAGGTATTCTTTAATAGCAACACGGGGGAAAGGAGCCTTGCTTGTTCTTCCCTGTGCAGAAGGGAGTCCAAGCTCCTCCTTCCATGGTCTCCACTCATCCTGCAGGGGTCCTCATACCACCTGGCAGGGTTAAAATCCTTGCCTTTATGCCTGGCTTTCTCTGATACCACTGTGCTGCTGGGGGCCTCATTTCTGTCTGAAGAGGGTAGAAATCTAGACTCTGCCTGAAGAGGGTAGAATTCTAGACCTCCCACTCAGCTTTTGTGGGTGTGGTTGAGGGTGAAGGCTTGTTTTTTTCTTTGGTATTTTGACTGGAGTGGAGAGGTTATTATCTAAAAGTTCCTTGGTAGGCTGCCCCGTCCTCTTCTTTACCTAGAGAGAACAGGTTCTTGTTGGGGATTCTTTTGTTCTACATTCATTGGTATTTCCAGGTTGAAGAAATACCAGGTCTTAACACAGACCAAGAACCCAGGGAACTCAATGCCACATTGTTCCTTGGGGCCTGATCTTCCTTCATTTCTCTCTCATTCAGACTCTGTTTATGTTTGTTTGTAATGTCTAGCTGTACTTAGTGAGAGGAATAGGAAAAGTACATCTGCTCCATCTATCTGGAGACAGAGGTCACCTTGATCGTTTTCAACTTGATTTCACCATGTCCCATCTGTCTCTTCTCTCTGCAGATACCTGGAGCTGGAAAGCAGTGGCCACCGGAATGAAGTCAGGCTGCATTACTGCTCAGGCACCCACCGCCCTCACACGGAAGTGTTCCCTTACATTCTGGCCGATGACAAGTGGCACAAGCTCTCGTTAGCCATCAGCGCCTCCCATTTAATTTTATACATCGACTGCAACAAGTCAGTGCAATGTCCCAATTTTGGGGAGTGAAAGAGTCTAAGACATGACTGTCCACTCATGTTCTTTCTTTGATGCTTCCTTTTTTGCAGAATTTATGAAAGGGTGGTGGAAAAGCCCGCCACAGACTTGCCTCTGGGCACAACGTTTTGGCTGGGACAGAGAAATAATGCACATGGATACTTTAAGGTATATTTTGGATAAAGTCTGAGCATAAAGTGTAAATGTAAATGCTTGGTCTTCTCATGAATTTGGAAAAGTACATTTTGCTTTTTATGGTGTGAAACAAAATAATTTGATTTATACTGTTTTTTAATTTGTGTATGTTTCTGTTTGTTTTCAGTTTCAGATTAATATGAGGGTACAAGTGATTAGGTTATCATTTGTGTTTTTTAGGTATAGTCAAGTTGTAGTTGAGCCCTTCATCCAGGGAGTGAGCTTTATTATTTATTTATTTATTTATTTATTTATTTATTTATTTATTAAGACAGCCTCAAGCTGTCACCCTGGATAGAGTGCTATGGCATCACAGCTCACAGCAACCTCCAATTCCTGGGCTCAAGCGAGTCTCTTGCCTCCGCCTCCCAAATAGCTGGGACTACAGGCGCCTGCCCCAATCCCGGCCATTTTTTTTGGTTGCAGCCGTCATTGTTGTTTGGCGGGCCCAGGCTGGATTCGAACCTGCCAGCTCAGGTGTATGTGGCTGGCGCCTTAGCCCGTTGAGCCACAGGCGCTGAGCCAGGAGGTGAACTTTATATCCCTACTTTATGCCCAGTAAGTGAGAGCTTACCAGTCTCCCTCCCGCCTCCACCCTCCCCGCCACTTGAATTTAATTGTGTTTTTCTCTTGTGCGGGGGTGTGGTTGTTTTTCTACACTGCTATCTCCCTAAACTCAACCAAAACGAATTAGAAATTTTGAACAAATACCAAGCATGGAAATTGCAACAATATAAAATCTTCCGAAAAAGAACAGTCCTGGACCAGATAGTTTCCCACCAGGATTCAACTACACCTTCGAGGGGAAGCTCATACCTATTATTGCATAACCTATTCCAAAACACAGAGAAGGAAGGAATCCTCCCCAATGTGTTTTACAAAGCAAACATTACCTTGATACCAAAACCATGAAAGGACCCAACAAAAAGGAAAACTACACACCAATATCATTAATGAATATCAATGCAAAAATATTTAATAAAATCCTAGCAAACATGGCCAGGCACGGTGGCTCATGCCTATAATCCTAGCACTCTGGGAGGCTGAGGCAGGTGGATTGCCTGAGTTCACAGGTTCAAGACCAACCTGAGCCAGAGTGAGACCTTGTCTCTAAAAATAGCCGGGTGTTGTGGCAGGTGCCTGTAGCCCCAACTACTTGGGAGGCTGAGGCAAGAGAATCATTTAAGCCCAAAAGTTTGAGGTTGCTGTGAGCTGTGATGCCTTGGCACTCTACTGAGGATGACAAAGTGAGACCCTGTCTCAAAAAAAAAAAAAAAAACTCCTAGCAAACAGAATACAGCTACTCATTTAAAAATTATACGTTTGGATCAAGTGGGCTTTATCCCAGGCATGTAAGGTTGGTTCAATACATGTTAATCAATAAATGTAATTCACCACATAAACAGAAGCAAGAACAAAGGCCATATAATCTTCTCAATAGATACAGAAAAAACATTCAACAAAATTCAGTAGCCTTTTCTGACAAGAACACTCAAGAAACAGGCATAGAAGGGACATCTCTTAACCTGACACAGGCCCCATATGACAAACCCACAGCCAGTATCATGGAGTCAGACTGAAAGCATTTCCACTTAGAGCCAGAACCAAGCAAGGATGTCCACTGTTGTTTTCTATTTCTGTTTTTTCTGTTTTTTTCTTTACTTGAATATTATCTTATTGCAGCTATTCAATTCATTTAGTTGGCAAACATTATTTTCTGTTCTTTTTCCAAGGAATTTGATCTTCAACATTACTGGGGTGATCAAAAGGCTGGGATCAGGACAGTTAACATGTCATTCTTGAAATTAATCATTAAAGTGATAAAAACCTAAAACATCAACATACAGATAACTGTCCACCACTGAAATATAATCTTTGATGATACTTTACAGGGATGTTGATAGAGGCTGGACAGCTTTTTAGGATTTATTATTCATAGTTTCTTTGTGCTATAGAAAGTAAGAAAGAAATATACATATGTGTACAAATCTGTCAAAACAGAAAGCAGCCATAGTTTATATCTTTTTCTTTACTGTGTACTTAAGAGACAGCACTTCATGGAATTTCATCCTTGGAGAGGATCTAAAAGATCGGTTTAAATAGAATTGCTGGACTGCAAGCCCATAGCGTAACCACTTTCCCCCAGTGACTGTGACAGTGTCCACAATAACAGAAGTGGCTCAACAAATGATAAGTACATCAAAGAATGGGAGAGCATATGACCGGCTCATGGATCTCGAGGTGGACTAGTACATTTTAAATTGTGTTCTAAGCAAAGCTTATAATTCTAGGAAGATGTTTTAAAAACTTACTTGAACAGTGTTCCCTAGAAATTGGGTGTTTTAGATTTATTCTGTCTTTTCCTGCCAGTCTTAATACAGGGTCATTTTCCCTCTTTTATATAAGTATAAAATGCTCAGAGAGGTTAAGCAACTTGCTCAAAGCCAGGCAGTTAGTAAGTAACGTAAGTGGAGAATTGATTCCATGCTCGCAAATCCTGAAACTCAGTGCCCCTTTCCCATGAAAGGGATGGCAGGTGTGTGCTGTGAGTGCCAAGTCTTCTCTGTTTAATCGTGAATGTCTTTCTCATGCAGCCCAGATGTGGCCTCAGAATCTTCACACGTCAATGATGAGTATGACTCTAGGGTCACTATCCTTATTGCAGTCTGTGAATGGCGTCCAGTAGAGCTGTGCACTGTGCAAGCCTCGTCACTGTGTGTGGTGGCCTTGTTTTCATGTTGCTGTTCTGAGTGGTAGGAGTTTGTTCACAAATTGACTCCTCAATCCAGGCATAAGCAATCAACAGATCCTGTAACTATTGAACAATACCCTGAAATAGTCATCATTCACACTGATACATGCTACTAACCAGATGAAAAATGTAGAAGATACAGTGACCAGTATTCTGCTGGTAAACCTTTCTAGGTACCCTCGGAATTGTCTTGATGTTATGTTGTTACTGTTACCCCTGTCATTAGATACTCTGTTTATATTTCTCAAAGGGATAAGGTGAAATGTCAGTAAGAAAATATACAGAGTGGTCATAAAGTCTGTGTTCAATTTCCTTTATGGCCACCCCGTATAAAGTTGACAAAGGAAGGTGGTGCGGTGGATAAAATGGGCAACTGAAGTGTGTCTGATGACTTCGTTTCCAAGCTACCATTGGCCTTTACTTTAAGAGCCCAGAACGCTGGGAACTAATTATACCTTGATGACTAAGGGTGCATGCAAATTTGGCGTATAAAAATGTGATGAAGCCTTCTGTGTAAAATGGGTTATTTCAGCTGGCAGTTTAAAAAAACTTCAGGCTAAACTTTCTGTCCTCCTAAAGACTCATCACTAAATCTTATTGCAGCTGTTCAATTAATCTATTGTCCTTTCTGAATTGAGAAATTCGTTTTAAAATATCTAACAGAAAAACAAGAAATGTTCAAATGAACATGCTCTCCTGACTCAGTTTTCCTATTTTTTTATTTTAGTTGATTACACATAATTTAAAATTGGTATCAGTTTCAATATTGGGGAAACTAGAGTGTTTTTCAGGTTGTTTTTTAAAGGTCATTTTTGAGCCTCACTTCAGTGGCTAACTAAAAATAACTCCGCAGAACAACACAACAATTGCCTCTTAATTATATCCTGACATTTAATCTTAAGGCTTTAAAAATATTATCAATAAAAGAGAACATGGGTAGTCAACTATTTTGCTTGATGAATTTCTTTCCTTTTGGTATGAAGTTGAAGTAATGGATAAAGACTCCTTATTCAGGAATTTTGGAGAGTCTGTTTTATAATGTTTTCCTTCATGAACTTGACTCTTGAACATAATTTGGGTAAATGAAAGTAATAAGTCTTTTTTTTTAATTTTTCACATGCAGGGTGTAATGCAAGATGTGCAATTACTTGTCATGCCCCAAGGATTTATTGCTCAGTGCCCAGATCTTAATCGCAGTAAGTCTATTATTTCTTGCCCTGTGTAATTCCTATAAATTAGTTGTCAGCATAGACTTAATCAGATTTAACCCCTTACAGATAACAATTTGACCAGTGTTGTGTTTGTAATTCCAGCCTGTCCAACTTGCAATGACTTCCATGGACTTGTGCAGAAAATCATGGAGCTGCAGGATATTTTAGCCAAAACATCAGCCAAGGTAAAAACTATTCAGAAATACATCAAAGAAGCTCAAAAATCCTTGAAGTGCCTTAATATTTTCTTTTCTAACCATAGATTTTTCACCTTTCGGGCTTTTCTTATACTATACTTCCTGGTAGGACCGAATCTAAATCCCTGCTCAAGGAAAGGGCTTATAAATATTCAGACCTTAGCTACCTGTATAACAAATGTTTCAGTAAATCAGGAAGGGGCAGATTACCTGGTTTATACACTGCACAGTACAGTAAGATTTGTTGTTTAGTTTTTTTTTTTTCTTTTTGGCTTTTCATTACAAGCAAGGAGGTGGAAGGACAGTATTAAGAATATGGACACCAGATGTGTCAAGGAAATGTTCCCATGAATGCTTTTTATCTCTGTTACAATTGTAAAATTATTATATGAGATTTGCCTGCAATTTCACCTTTTTTCCATATTGTCTGATGTGAGATTTGTTTTTTATACAATATAAATTCCGAATTGTATTTTTTCATTTGAGTAAATATATACTGATAAAATTAAACTTTTTATTTATTTATTTATTTATATATTTTTTCATTAGATTATAGCTGTGTATAATAATGCAATCATGGGGTACAATGTGCTGGTTTTATATACAATTTGAAATATTTTCATCGAACTGGTTAACATAGCATAGCCTTCATGGCATTTTCTTAGTTATTGTGTTCAGACATTTATGTTCTACATTTAGTAAGTTTCACCTGTACCCTTCTAAAATGTACCATAGTTTTTCAACATAAAAAAATGCTTCTTGCATTTCAGGTGATGCTATTTTGAATTAGTCTTTAATTTGTGTCTTATTCCATTTTTTGTTTCTAAGGCAGCGAACCATTTTACCCCCAAAGGAAGAGGAGGAAAAGACTCTTTGTTTTTAATTAAAGGCTTAAAAAATATTTACAAGTGGTTGATGGGCACAGCCATGATTGCAGCTATGCACTTGAAAAATTTAGATGTCTGCTGAAGTGTTTTGCATTTCTGTGGTGCTGGAATGGTGAACAATGTAAACCCCTTCCTTTGTGCCACAGCTGTCTCGAGCTGAACAGCGAATGAATAGATTGGATCAGTGCTATTGTGAAAGGACTTGCACCATGAAGGGAACCACCTACCGAGAATTTGAGTCCTGGACAGACGGCTGTAAGAACTGCACATGCCTGGTATGGCTTCCACTTGAGTTCAGTCTGAGGGAGCTCAGATTCCCCCACTCTTTAAAAATTTATTAAAATAATGTAATCATGAAAATTTCAAGACCCATTTCCTCAAGACCCAACACCAATGCGCCGGCAAACCTGGTCACATCTAAACAATTGCATGTTGCATTATTAAAGATGCTTTCCAGCCTGTAAAGATGATTATGGTTTGGGAATGCTATAAAATTTAAGTTTATTGGTATACGTATGAAGTTAGCAATTTAAATTAGGTGAGTAAGGTGATTCCCGAAGGATTCTATCCTGTTATCCTTGACATTTCCAGAGATTTTCTTTCCCCTTGTGTTTTTATTAATGCATATTAATGAAGCTAAATTATACACAACATTAAATATTTTGTCCAGATTGAGAAGTATAAACAAAAGATGGAGTTTAAAAAAATGAGACCATCATTAATAGTTTACTAACATAGTGGAATACATGTCATAGAGGATAAACGAATGTAATTTTTCTAATTGGTCACTGATAAACTAAACTATTTTATTGCATTATGGTTTTCAATAATGTGTGCATTTTCAAAGAAAAGTTCAAAACAGATTTGGTTTCTGTGTGAACTCATCTTTTAAAGCTGGTTTTCTGAGAAGAATTCAAAGACCTACATGAATTAGCCTTTGAAGAAAATTTCCCCAAGTTTATTTACTTTATTCAAAAGAATATCATGTTCAGAAAAAGATCAAGAGGGGTTTAGAAATAACTATGTTAGATATGTGATTTTTTATGGCAGTTATGTGAAAATTATGGCACTTTACAAACACAGTAAAGCCTTCCCACACTTGTTAAATGGGGATAAAAATTGACAGGATGTGATAT
This sequence comes from Arctocebus calabarensis, assembly GCA_963573935.1. Taxonomy (NCBI): domain Eukaryota; kingdom Metazoa; phylum Chordata; class Mammalia; order Primates; family Lorisidae; genus Arctocebus; species Arctocebus calabarensis. Next base: position 32,172 of record CAUYON010073619.1, on the reverse strand, counting down.
AGTGAGGTCGGTAAAATGACTGGGAAAGTCTGGGCAGCCAGCTCGTTCCTGGGAGCTCTGCATGACCTGTAGGAATCAAATTCCTTGTAGTCCCTTCTCAGGTTAGCTCTTCCCGATGGGGATTCCCAGCACTGCCTCGTCTCCTGGTAGGGTTTGAGACTGGGACTTCCTGGATATCAGCAGCTGTTCCAGAAAGCTTCTGGTTTGTTGGTTCTTATTTTATGAGTAATTTGAGGATGTTTGGGTGCGCCAGGCTTTCCCCCGGCCTGCCATATCCCTTTCTGATGTGCCCTTCCCTCCACCATGTTCTTATCCACATCCCGACAGAAGCTGAGAGCTCTAGCTCAGTTAGGATACCTTGCTGGGCAGAAGATGGGAGCCTCGCCAATTGTGTTAGAGCTCAGCTTGAATTACTGTGGGTCTCTGTATCATGGGTTTTACTTTACAGTAATGCAAGAGGATAGTGGTTTTTATGACATGTTAAGAAATAGACTCAGAAATCATTGAAGACTACCAATCTCCCACTTGGAAATGCTTTATTCTTTTCTTTTCAGAATGGAACTGTCCAGTGTGAAACCCTGATCTGCCCGAATCCTGACTGCCCACTCAAGTCTGCTCTTACGTACGTGGATGGAAAGTGCTGTAAGGAATGCAAAGGTGAGCAGAACTTTTACGGCGAATACTTGTTTTGGCGAAAACATAGCTTTGTATGATAAATACCCACTCCTCGTTGGTGTCATGTGAGGCAAGCTAAGTAGTTTCCAGAAATTGTGGTGACAGCAAGAATACGTTCTCTGTTCTGGTCAATGAGTTCTTTTGCATTTGAAAATGTTATTTTTCTTTTCTAGCAGGACAATTTGTTTTTTCTTAGAGGAATATTTTCAGTATGGTGATGGTAGTAGGAAAGGTGTGTAAGAGGTGTAACCTCCTGGAAAGCATCTCACTCGTTGTATTATTTGATATACGTACAAGGATAAAGGAGGGTCCATACTCAGTCATAATCTCCAAGGAAACCCACGATGCATGTTGAAGTGACCTTAGGTTCCTTGGGACAAACAATAGGAATCTACATTATTATAGGATTGTCCAGTGTGGGTAGGGACCTTGGCTTTAAACTCAGAACCAATGTCTCGTACTGTCTGAGGAAGGTTTCCCGCCCATGCGGAAGGTTTCCCGCCTTTTTAGCAGTCATCGTCTAGTGACTCATTCATTATGTCAGGAGATGCTCTTTGAATCATCTCTAGTTATCCTCACATGCGTTCTAATCATTCATTAATTAACAGAAATCATTTCATCTATATTACTAATACTTTAAAAGACTTCACTTAAAGCCTTGTTAAAAGGAGCATTTAAAATATTTAGCTATTTTTATACAAAGGAGTAGAAACTTATATGAACACTAAGTTGTTAGGAAATTTTTAGAATATATAGAGGTGTGTAAATGCAAGCGTATACCTATGTATGCACTCACAAAGATATACAGGGGAATAGGGAGGGGGGAGGGAAGAAGAAAGGAGAGAGAGTGAGAGATAAAGCAAAAGAGAGAAGGGAGGAGGAGGCCAGGGGGCGGGACGCGAGATTACCATCTGCCTTTGCTGGGGTTTTTCTGTTTACCCTGTTCCTTTGCTGTGCCACACCTTATTCTTGCCTACATTGTATCCAATGTGCTGCTGCTGAGAGTGACAAGTTAGCAGAGCAAAATCAGGAAGTTGCTTGGTAGCCCTTGGGAATCCTCAAGAACTCTTTATATTTGATTTTATTAGACTTCAGTTGAAGCTCAATCCATTTCATGAACATGTGCTAGCTTATGCAAATAGATATGGCAGAATAAGAAAACAATTGAAATTGAAAACAATTGTTCTTATGTCACTGGTTAAGAAGTTATCTGAGTTTCTCCCTGGACTTCTCTTTAATAATGAGAAGCCTAGTTTTCTTTATAGATAGTTGGAGGTAGGAGGAAGAGGGACCATGCATAGGGGTTATATTCATAATATAATAATAGAAATTTATACTTTCTTTTGTCCTTTCCACTAATAATTCTAATAATATTTCCAATAATAATTCTATGTTGTTGCTGTGAATATTTGGCTTAAATGATTTTATTGGAGCCAGCTGATTGGAATAAAGGGCCATTCCAATGGATGCATTAGTCTGAAGTGTCGAGTTTCAATTCTGATCTTACTGTCTGTCTCTGTTACCAAGACAGACTACGAACTCAGACTAATGCTTGAATTCTTCCCAGCAGGAATGTAGTTAGACTTAATAAAATGATAAATTATTTTGAGATTTATTCATGCAGAGTGTTTCTGGAAAATTTTGGTGTTAATGATTGAAAAGTTGACTGTTTGTGGGGGGGCGCCTGTGGCTCAAAGGAGTAGGGTGCTGGCCCCCTATGGCAGAGGTGGCATGTTCAAACCTAGCCCCAGCCAAAAACTGCAAAAACAAAAACAAAACAAAAAAAGAAAGTTGACTGTTTGCTTCATTTATAAAATAGTGAAGGCTGAAAGTAGGTAAGTAATCAGTGAATAGATAATGGCATCACTGCAGAAAACAAAAAGCTGAAATAATTCAAGCCTCTCATTGCACACAGCTAAAAGATAATGAAGAGAAAGCGACTATGTCTTTCTGGGCATATCCAGTGATGTGGCAGACAAGTGCCATGGAGTGTAGGTTTATCTCTATGTTTACTTGTTATTTAGAGACATGAACTTCTTGTTTTAATGAATTTAACATTTTACTAGAGCTAGCAAGACATTTCATTCCATACCCATAGATTCTTTTTCCCTAAGGGAAATAAGCATTTAGTTCATATGGTGAAAATTCTTAGAGATATTTTGCGAATGAGTCTCCTCAAAGAAGCATTTTAAAACAAGTCACTAACACTATTTCAGAAAATGTGCTTCTGAACAATCTGATACAAGACAAAGACATGTCAAATGCTGTCGTCCCCTAACCGACTTGTTTAGATGGTGCAGATTTGCATACGCGCTGATAGTGGGAGAAGCCAATGCTTCCCGTGTCTGTGATGTCTTGTGTGGGCGTGTGTGTATAACTCACTGTCACATAGAAAGAGAAACAATCTCATGTTTCTATGTTAATTTTCTTAGTAGCATCACTGTTACAATTTATAAAAACTTAATGTTAGTGGAAAAGAGGTTCATTTCTGCCTTTTTACTCCTTTAACTGCAAATATAAGCCCTCCTCCTGCTTCCGGCATTCAGCCTATCTTTGAAACTCTTCTGCTCATTTGCCTTTTTAATGACAAGAATTAATCAAATATATTTTTTGGTGAGAACCTTTTGTTGTTTCTAAAGCCCTTGCTTCCGAGGACACATGTCCTGACAGCTGAAGGTCACTGTGCCAAGACTGGGATGAGCCGACCGAGGGCATGCAGGCATGGTTTTTTAGTGCACTTTGTGGAAGCTTTCAGGCTGACTTTGTCAGAGTTGTTTGTACAGTCCTGGGCAGTGTTATTTACAGCTTCCTTTGTCTTTTCCCTCAGTAACTTCCATTCCAGCCCTTTATCTGACTATAAATACTAATGAATAGCAAGAAAGTTGTTCTGAAATTATTAAAAAAAAAAAAAAAGAACGTTGTTCTGGGAAAGAAGTCACAAAGAACCAAGCCTGTCCCTTTTCTTTATTTGACTCTGCAAAAAGAGATTGTTGGGAGAAGGGTCCAAACTTTTCCTTCCTCTGCCATAAAGCTCTGTGATGGAATTAAACAGTCAGGAACGCCATAATCATTGAAGGAATAGTGTTCACAACTATAATGAAGCCATAGCACCTTTGTAGGTTACAAGCATACACTTTGTTCCTCACTTTGTCTTTACAGCTCTACAAGGAGGCATTTCCTGCATCTTCCTAGGATGGAAGATTGTACGACTTGTCCAGGAACGCATGATTACTTAGGGGTCCCAGAGAAATTCCATCTGGAAGTGCTGTGCTCTGCCAGCCTGCTTTCTTCTTTAAAAGCATTGCTTACAATAAACCCAAGCGACTTGCTTTCATCTCCTGGTAGCTGAGCTCAGCAGAGGTGTTGTAGAGTCCCAGCTGAGTCCCCGCAGCACCTTGCCTTGGCCACTCAGCTTCTCCCCTTGCAGAAAGTGTTCTGTTTCCTTTGTCCTAGTCTTAGGCTCTCACGCAGCAAACAGTGAGATTCAGCGACACAGCTTTGAGATGGCTCTAGCTCCAGAAATGTTCTGTTTCAACTATGAAATAGAATGAGTTAAGATAATTAAAACATGTGAAGTCTCGACCATGAAGTCTTTAAAAACCAAAGGTCTATCAGAAAATAATTGGCTCAAGTTCTAGGAAATAGAAAATTATTAAAAGTCACTGAAAAGAAAAAAAGACCACTTAAATTTTTGAATATTTCTGATTATTCCAGATATTATCTGTAGTATGATGTTGGACAATTAAGTTTGTAAAGTCCTAGAAAAAGTATCACACACCCCTCACTGCTGGGATCACCTTCAGGATACCCCCGACGGGAAAGTATCCACTGACACCCAGTCCACCTTGGAAAGCAGTTTTGGAACTCTTTTTCTGGAATGCTCATCAGAGCTGTCGTTGTATGAAGATCTGATGATGAAAGTTGTGAACTCATCCTAGAAAACGTGCTACACACATACCTCATTTCTGAATATTGCTACGGTCTCCAGATGGCCAAGGGTAGAACGTTGAAGGTTACCAAGTTGAAGGTTACCGCAGTCATCTTGCTCAAGTCACCTAACCCCTCGTGGCCTCAGTTTCCTCACCTGTAAAAAGGAAATAACAATTATATCTACTTCATAGGGTTCCTATAAGGATTGAATAAGTAATAGATATAAAATGCTCAGAATAATGTTAACTGTTATTATTGCTGTTATTAAAATAACCATTCCTGTTTTTATTGATAAAAATATAAAGTAGCGAACCGATCTTATTAGGTCATAAATCTTAAAGCTACCCAGGACCTCAGGAGATCTTCAAAGTAGTCATTTGCTTTTGGGGTTCAGGTTTCATTACTCCCAGTTTACAGAGGAATAATGAAACCGGGTAGACTAAGTGACTTTACTAAGATCAAACAGTAGTGTGTAAGGCAAGGTCATTTTTTCCTCTCTCACATTGTGTTCTGATGTAGGATACTACTTTTCCCAAGGCCATTCTCTGGATCAAGGTTTACGCTGAGAACCAATTTCTCATAAACATGTACTTTTGTGTGTCTGGCTTCTTTCACTTAGAATCCTATTTGAGATTCATCCATATTTTTCATGTAGATCACTCAGCCTTGTTGAACACATTTTAATTTAGAGGAGGATCATTTATACTTATTGGTGCATATATTTTATTTGTGTTAATGTATAACAATAGAGGCTATTATTGTGGAAGGGTGGTTAGATGGTTTACAGATTTTGGTTATGTGAATATTACTATAAACATTCTTTACCTGTTTTTGGACCTGGATATGCATATATTTCTGGTGAGGATTGAGTAGAATTCTCATGAGTGGAATTCTGAGTGGAATTGTTTAGTTATAGGATAAAACTGTCTTGACTTTATGGCAAAATCATTTTGTCAGTTTCCAAAATATTTATACTAGTTCATTGTCTCACCAACAACGTATGAAAGTTCCAGTGGCTCCACATCATCACCCACATGTGGTATTTATGGTCTTTTTTATTTTAGCTATTCTGCTAAATGATGTTAATACATTATATTGTATGGCAGCTTAAATTTGCAATTTCTAGGTGACTAATGAAGATGAGCACCTTGTCACACATTTATTGGCTTCTTTCATTAATTAATAGGAAATGGAAGTAAATGTTTTACATGTACATTCCAAAAAGAAACTTTTTTTTTTTTTGAGACCAAGTCTCACTATGTCGCCCTCAGTAGAGCTATGGTGTCACAGCTCATAGCAACCTCAAACTCTTGGGCTTAAACGGTTCTCTTGTCTTAGCCTTCCTCCCCAAGTAACTGGGACTATAGGTGCATGCCCCCAACGCCCAGCCATTTTTTGGTTGCAATTGTCATTGCTGTTTGGCAGGCCCGGGCTGGATTCAAATCTGCTGTCTCCGGTGTATGTGGCTGGCGCCCTAGACTCTGAGCTAAAGGCACTGAGTCCCAAACAGAAATTTTTTACTTGTTTTTACAGGAGATGATGTTTTGGGAGGTTTGATTCTTTTATTTGCAAATTAACATGGATGATTTTAGCTCTATCACTTAAAATGCATAACAAAGTAGGGGTAGAGATTAAATTATAGCCAACCAAGTATTTGGGGATTTTTAAAAGGGGGATGGTAATTTAGCAAAACTAGTTTGGAGATTTCTGAACGTATGTTCATGATTTTTGAACAAAAATATCAGTGGATCAGTGGAATATAATTTAAGAAGAATCTCTTTGTACTGAAAGAAAAGAAGGGAAAACATAATTTATATGGGTGATGTTGAAAAAAACTTTGGATATAGTAACCAATAAATGTAACTGTCTGTACAATAATACTGGAAGCCTGGAAAATATTCAGAATGTGCCAGAAGTTCTCATGCATGAACACAATTATAAATGAGTAGGCATTGCAGAGACATGAGGGCTGCATGATCAGAATGCCCATGGTGAGGGTGGGGAATAATGTCATAATGAAAAAGGTAGAAATAATCAAAGGGAGTGTATATCATTTGACTTATGAGATGAAATATTTTCAGGATATGTAGAAGATTCCCTGAAAGTCATAGGGATGATTTATTCTTCATCATGAAGAAGATAATATTCATCAGTGGAGAATATTATATCACAGGGAACAACTGAATGAGCTGAAAGGTACTGGTGTCCCTGTAAATCATGGGTACATGCTTGGTCTAGATTCAATTCTTTCTTGCTAAAAGTGTCTTAATTTAGTATTTGAAATAATGAAATTATAGAATTAGGTCACTTTTATAATTCTGTAAATATATGTGATGACTGGTCAAGAAAATAGTTTATTTATGCATTACTTTGTTAAGATAATGAGCTTACGATAGGAAGTGTTTTCACCAAAGACAAAGATAAGTTTTATTAAAGAGAGATTTCATCAAGATAATTCTGTATGCTTCTTAAATACTGTGCTGTCATTAATTTTGTGCTGATTTTTTAAAAAAAAAAACTCTTCAAAAAGACATTTGGCATATTACTACCTATAAAACATTATAGAAACTGAGAAATGTCAAAAAGTTAGTGGAGAAATACTGAAATGGCAATATATTAATAAACAAAAATAATTAACAACAGTGCCTTCAGATTAAATACTGTGCAACACCACATGAAACATTTTAATGATATTTAGAAAAAATATAAATCTACTGTTAATTAGTCAGCTTAGAGCAGAGCGATGCCAAGGGAAGGTGGGACAGAATCACATGGCGATAGCAAAGTCACAGTGACTTAGCTGCTGTGACCCCCTAGGCCAGTCTTGAATAGTATGAGTTGGTTTAACTTTAACTATCCTTCTTTTCTTCCAATCCTTGTACAATGTTTTTAATGTTTTAAATTAAAAATAATGCATGAGTATAAATATTCAAACCACACAAATAGGTAAAAAATAAAACAAAAATCTCCCTTACTCTCCCTCCTCCACACCTTGAGTCCTTGTGTGTCCTTCCAGAGGATTTATTTTTTTTTTGAGACAGAGCCTCAAGTTGTCACCCTGGATAGAGTGCTGTGGCATCACAGCTCACAGCAACCTCCAATTCCTGGGCTCAAGCCAGTCTCCTGCCTCCTCCTCCCAAGTAACTGGGACTACAGGCACCCACCACAACGCCCGGCTGTTTTTGGTTGCAGCTGTCATTGTTGTTTGGCGGGCCCGGGCTGGATTCGAACCTGCCAGCTCAGGTGTACGTGGCTGGTGCCTTAGCCCATTGAGCCACAAGGCGCCGAGCCCCGGATGAGTTTTAAATGCTTCCACTACCATATGCTTCTGAAGCATTCTGAAATTCATTATATTTTGTAAATGATAGCATACATTTTCCTGACCATTATTTTTTATTAACAATATATGTTAATTTATTAATATTTTCATATCAAAAAAATGCTGCATATTATTCCACTGTATAGTTTATTATAATTTTATTTCTTCTCTCTCAAAGGATAATTTGTTTGATTCCAATTTGTTTTTATTTTTCTTATGAGAGACAATATTGCAGGATGTCATTCATACGTAAACTTGGCACACTTTTATGTCTTTATCTATAGGGTCAAATGCTAAGAGTGCAGCGGCTGGACCCAAGACTATGGCACTGATACTAGTAGCTCTTGCCAAAGTATTGTACAGAAAGGTCCCGGATGTTCTCTTCTTTAGCGATGAGCAGTAGGTGGCAGCACGGAGCAAACCGTGAAAACACCACTCTCTCAGTTGCACTAGGTGTTTAGAAAGGGCATTGGGGGGCTTTTTTCTTCTTTTTCCCAAACAACTCTGAAAAGATGTCTATTTGTGAGGAGATCTTTTAATGAAAAATAATCTATGGAGACCCAGACATTCTTGTTTTACCACAGTGTTGTCTACTGAGTTCATATGAAGTTACTGTTACAATGAATTGCTGTTCTGCATCTCCAGTAAATTCCACAGACGACCTACGAATTTATTGAATTCATTTTTTTCTGAAATGAAAGTGGTTTTTTGGAAGACATAACATGGGATACTGCCCTCTAATTCTAAGGCATTATGCTGTGCCTATTTAATCATGTTTTATTTTAGAATAATAGCGAGTACTCAGCTTCCAGTTCTTCACTCTGAATCGTAATTTCTCTTCATTATTAAAATCCTTGAATAAATGTATTTTGTGGATTTTATTATTTTTCACGCCCCATTACATTTTCTCAAAAGCATTTCTCTGCTGGTATAATGACATTGCTCAAATGGCCTAAAACTCTTCAGAAGAAAGCTTTATGCAAATCTGTCTGTAACAGTAATTAACTCAAACTGTTGAGCCCAGTTCTAGGGGACTAAAAAATGGGATTCTTAAGGTGATCAGAAGGCTAGCCATCCTTTTTAGTAACATAAGGCTTTGAAACAAGTGAGAAGATTTCAGATTTATACCAAAGTAAAAGAATAATCTAAGCATCCTTCATATGAGACTCAATTTAAGAGAAAAAGGAAAGACTTAGGCAGAAGATGAAGCTTCTTATTTCTGGTGTTGTTAGGTAATTGTTTTAAAAAGGAGCTTGTTTTCTTCTCAATAGACATCATACAAAATGGCATTTTGAAAGAAGAATAGGGAAAAATAAGATACATTTAAAGTATCTTGGAATTTGATTTGGAATATTATATGGAAGGGAGTAACTAGCATACCAGAGGTAAATGGGTAGCATAGTGTCCATTGGGAAATAAGGCCACAGTGCCTACGGCCTCAACAAAAAGCATGAAACAGCACCAAGTGCGCTCAACACTCCACTGGCTGCCTTGAAATCTGTATGTGGCCTTCATTTTTCCATGCATACTTCACAATGGATAAAATTATTCTAGATTAAGAATTAAATGAAGGAAATGTATTGAATAGGGAGTCTTTCCCCCAAGGCATGTTCTTGATTGGTTTATAGAAGATTAGGTGGTTGTAAGTTGTTAGTTTCATTTCCTGGGTTTCTATACGATTCCAAATGTCTATGTCTCTATTTTTGTGCCTGTGGATCTATCTTCAAATATATTTTTTATTTTAATCTATTTTATATCATTTATCACTATTACTATTTACTGTTTATTACTATTACTATTTATTGTGTCTATCACAAAATAGATTTTTAAAATACAAAATTGTTTGTTTCTTTTTCCAAAATAATAAGCACAGCTAATAGAGGGTATTATGAACTACAGCAGCCAGATAGAAAAACCTTCAGGGAGAAGAAAGCCTTTTAAGTCAGCTTTAGAAACCAAGTGTGTTTGAATGGGTGGTAGGAGGTAGCTGGACAGCAAGTTTGGATAGACCTTTTGAGCAAATCCTCAATTTTGGTAGGGACCATAAAAAGACTAAGAAGCATGGGGTAAGTCCAGAGAAGAAAAGATGAAGATTACAAAGGGTCTTGACTATGATTAGAAGCATTTCTGCTTTACTCTTTTTATGGTTTGTAGCATATTAAACCCCCTGAGACCAAGAATAGGCACATAAAATAGCACACTACACATGGGATTTAAATCACAGCTGTAGCATCTTCTATTTTCTAATATACTCTGTGTGACTCTGCTTCATCATTTTTAAAATGAGAATAAAATAGTCCTACCCTCACAGAAATATTGCAAAGATTAAGTGAATTAAAATGCTCAGAATAATGCCTTGTAGGAAGCAAATGTTCAGTAAATTTGGCTATTATATTATAAAAGTCCTTTGGTGGGATGGTAAGGGAACAGTCTTGTATGATAGGCAGTTGAATCTAATAGTATTTGATGCCAGTACTTGTGAGTAGGATGAGTTGTGTCCTAGTACTTGTAAAAGGGGAAACAGCATTGCCTTATTAATATTTAAACTGATATCTACACCTAGTGGATGAAAACTCAATATTTCAAGTCAGTTTTAGGATTCAGAATAATTGTCAGGCAAGCAAAACTATACTATAAGCAGATTGACCATAGTAACATCCATAGAACGTGGTTTCTCAGCTATGGCACCATAGATATTGTGGGTGGTTAATTCTTTGTGGGGGCTGTCCTGCAGATTGTAGGAACATCCTGGCTCCTATCTGCTAGATGCCTATTGTACTTCCTGAATTAGATGGCCAAATACATTATTTCCAGACATTACCAAAAGTCCCTGGTAAGGAGCAAGACCTCCCCCATTGAGAACCACTTCTATAGAGAAAGAATATGTCAAAGAGACATAAACGAGGAGGGTGCAATAGTTAAGTGTTGGCCATGCACTTCCAATCACTGTAGAGAGAAAATCTTGATATTGAACTTAAACTTCCTGGTTACTGGTATCCTGGTAAGGAGAAGGATAACACTAGGCTAAATGGCAGCCTGGTGTCCAATAAACAACACCAACCCAGCAGTGCACCGTGTCTTGGTTGCCTGATGCCATCAAACTTGGCCTGTGTGGCTCCTCCAGTTCTGACTGTCCACATATTGTAGCACAAATCAATCTGCTTGTGATATATTTTCCCTAAGAGTTCTGCCTACCTGCCTGTATAGGCTGCTTATCCATTTATGAATGACACCATTCATATTCTAGTCCAGGTGAGGGTAGTTTTTTGGTGTCAATTTGTAAATGAGCTTTCTGTTATCAGGTATGCTGTTAATGCTTTATCTCCCCTGGTATGAACCAAAGTGGTTCTCCAGACTTTGAAAGTTAGAGATTAGATTTTAGAACTTGTTAAATTAATTGAGAGGCTATCCTCTAGAATTCTACCAAGTTTGTTCATGCTTCATTGTTGAATAAACATTTCTTCAATGTGTGGATGTATGAATAGACAAAACACACACAAAGGGTGCCAAAAAATGTATACACATTTTAAGAAAAGAAAAAGATGTATTCAATTTGTAATATTCAAGTCACGTTTGACCTTTCCACCTAGAAGAGGTGCTCAGTGTGACTTGTAGTCATTTTTTATTATCAGTACACTATATTGAGTATTACAATTTTAACATAGTTTTTTCCTTTCTTAAAATGTATTTGTATATTTTTGGCACTGCGTGTGTGTGTATGTGTGTGAGAGAGAGAGAGAGAGAGAATGAGTGAGTGTTTGTGGAGAGAGAGAGAAAAAAATAGATGATAGAGTGCATCAGACTGGAGCAAGAAGGTCGACAGCAGGGTTACAAACTCGAGTGATAATACCATGCAGATTGAAAATAGTGGTTTGCAACAAGGCTTTATGTGGGGCGTCTTTAGCCATTTACAGCTCCCTTCCTGCCCCCTACCTTATCCATATTTGAAAGCAGAGGGAAAGCATTTGATATCCTCTCTACAAATGCATAAGTATGGATTCTAGGACACAGATGCAGCATACAGGTTGCCAAGAGTACATGAAAGGGTAAACGGAAACATTCAGAATCAAATATATGTTGAGATTTTATTGCTAATCTGGGATACTGAGAACAATCTCAGATCCATAACCTGTAACATCTTTGAAAAGCATGTGTTTAAAATTTTCTTTTCCACCTAGCCCATATGATACCATGTCTCCCATCAACCCTGCAGAAAAAAAAGTTTTGAACTTCATTCTGCAGCAGCCAGATATATCAGAACTATTCCCTTGAGAATCTTGCATTTTCCTATTAGTGCATGAGACGTCACTGATAATTACAATCCAAAATATTTCTGTCTAATAAAAATGTAACAAGTGGTTAATCCTTGACAAGCCTAATGAAATTTATCTCTTGGCCAATTCTTTGGGGTTATTAGTGGTTTTTATTTACAGGAGAGATGAGAGTGGTAGCAGGACAGCTACTATTAAACAATTTAATTAGTGCTGATGTCATTAATCTGGACGTTTAGTCAATGAAATAAAACGTGTTGGGCTCATTTTCTCAATAGAAAAGTCTCCACGTGGATATCCATGCATAATTATTCTGCAGCTAGCTGCAAATAGAAGCACGCAAAGTACCTATGCACGTACATTAGCACAGAGTTAGAGAACTATTTTTTTTTTCTGTTACTTATGTCAAACCTTGGAAGTAGGTTGTTAATTCATCCTGATTCAGATCAATTACTCCACGTCATCATCTATCTACCTTGGTCTTTTATCTTCTTTTCCACCTATCCCTCATCTATCCTTCCCTTTATATTGGCTTTAACTAAATACCTTGATGCAGCCTCAAAATAGCCATCTTGAGTGAAAATCCTGTGACCTCCACTCAGGGGATAGTTGTCTCTTCATTATAGCCATGGAGCAATAGAGGTCCATGGTGAATAAAGAGTGCTTTTAGCAGCCACCATGTAAAAATATCACCAAGTTGTAAAATTTTATCCAAATTTGTTGACCTTCTTCTCAATCCTTACAGCTAAGCTTATGAGAGATCAATTCTGTATTAAAGAAAAGCAAAAAAAATCATTAATGAGTTTAATTGCAAAATTAAGGGAGAGAACACATATGTTTCCAGTGGATATTTTCTACTTTGGTTCAAAATGAACCCTCCATCTTGTAATAGCTGCTATTTCCTAGGCTGTTGTATATTTAGCAACTATACTTTTAGTTTTTTGCTAATGGTTAAAATTTGGCTCACCCTGGAATAAAAGCTATCCAGATTTAATGAAACCAACTTTTTGTTTGGTTAGGGTTTAATGTCTTGGAAATAATCACATTTAATGTGTGGCAGAGCTCAATGTAGAGCTCAGAAGATGCCATGTATTTCTCTGTACTTTGCAGCTTTGTTTGTAGTTGCAAATAAACTGGGGGTCAAATGAATAGTTCTTTGACCAAGGCACTGAGTGAACTTCCATCTCTTCTCTTGCTGAAGTGATCCTAACAGTCATATGTTCCAGTTGTACTCACCAAAAAGGAAGCTGCCTTGGCCCACATTGAATTTAAACAAGTTGTGCTAAAACTTTGCAATGCTGAGAATTACATTACTATTTGGAATTTTCTTTGTTGTATCACAGCATAGAGTAGCATTATTCTGACTTGTACAAATGTAAGTGTCATATGAAAGTAAATCCTGGGACAAAATGTGTTAACTCCTTGTTCAGTTCTTGAAAATAAACAGAATATATAATTATAAATCTTTTTTTTTCCTTTGTTATGTGTAAGAATATGTCAACAAGAAAACGGATTTGGTATAGAGAATATTTTATTGCGTTTTTCTTCAACACATAACAAAACACTCCAACTTGTCATGCTAGGGTTATTTAATAGGAAATAATAAAGAAATGAAACTGTTTTCATAAAATCCATATTTCTGCTCAATATTCTGTAGTACAACAGACTTTCAAACATGATTAATGGGAAAGCAAGGAAGAAATAAATATTCTATAGTTTCTGTGAATTTTTAAAATCTCTTCTGCACCTTGAACTTAATTGTTTTCATCATTTAGCTAAATCTGTGACTTAAAATAATGGTTCTTTATTTATGAAACAAAAGTACCACATTGTTCTTTTTTCTGCAGTTGATTATTAACCTTGAAAGTAAGATAATCATTTTTCAATTAGGCTCCATGGAGGGACTAGAAAGCATTAGTTATCAACTTGCACAGAACATAATCAGCATTAAGTTTTTATATTGTGGCTGTACTCATGTTGTTAAATTGACCTAATAGTCATTATAAGCTGATCCTCCTTCCTGAAAGATTTTAGCAATTAAAGTTGTATCCATTTGCACACCTATATCTCTAATATTTTTTAACTCATTAATATCATTGCCACTTTCCATGGATTAAAGTCATGAAGCCATGTAAAATCATAGAATAAAACTTTTCCTCCTTGTTAAAAAAAAAGTGCTACATATTCATCCACCACACAAATAATGTTGACCTTCCTTATCAAAATCACTACCCTCCAAGGTTCCCTTTGAGAACTTTCTTTGGATTTAATAGGACATGCTCTCAACTTGGGGACTGCTTCTGTATTCTTACTCTGGCACATGGTTGTCCATAGTCTTCATTCTAGAAGGATCTATCCTATTTCTTTGCTTGCCTCCCACCTACTCACAGGTGAGTATGTTCTTGATTTTATCATGAAGTAGAAAATTATATAAGGGGTTATTAACTGATAAAGGAGCAAGAGAGAAAATTAAAGAGAATATAAACAGTGAAAAATACTTTGCTATCAAGCAGGTTTGTGACAGAGGACAGTAGCTATTTGTATGCACCGGGGTTCAAATGCAGATTCTGTGATTTGGCTAACTCACTTCAACTCTAGTGGCCTTTATGTGGATAATCTCTCGAAGAAGGCCATTGTACCAGTATAGTTTTCTTAAACTCTAGGGTACTACATCGAAAAGGAATAATTGGTTGGAACAGATAAGAGGTAGGGCAAAAAGAATAAGTTTTATGGAGGAGTAATAACCAGCCTCCCAGAGATGACATTTCAAACAGAAACAATCTGAGTTTAGAAGGGTTTTGTTTTGTTTGGTATGGTTTGGTTGTTTGTGTGTGTATTTAAAGGGAAACTGATTTTTAAATAGATTATATTATTAGGTAGAGTGAGAGATAAGAAAATGAAAACAATTTAGTCTTTCTACCTCGTTTTTCTTATTTTCAGAATAAGGATCATAATTTTATTTACCCTCTTTATGGCAATTGACATTGCCATAATAATAGTATTGCCAATAATTAGTATTCATGAAAAGTCATTCAAAAATGGAAAATGTCATTTAAGTGCTAAATAGTGTTGCTTCAGCTTTGGTTTCTTAAAATGCCTAACCCTCCATTAGTCTTTGTAAATGTCCTTTGATGTATGTCACAGAATTTATAAACAAAGTGCAGCAACTGATGGTGTGTGACAAAATACAATCTAGGTAAAAGTGTTACTGTCATTCTCTAAAGAGTGATTGAGTTACATGGAAAAGAATTACCTGTAATCTTCTATGGGGATGTTTTCACATAGGCATTCAATCGAATTAACAAAGACAACCTTCCTATTTATGATGATTAAGTGTTCTATGAAGCAGAATTAAATTCAAAGTGAATGCATATCCAGCAAACTGTCCTGGCCTCTCCTAATTACTCTGTCATAACTTGAAAGATGAATATTTTATTTCAAACACCAGGATGGAAGTATGGGATTAATACAGAGTCTCCATTAATCCTGCAGGCAAAACCACTCCAGTATATGTCAGATGGGGCTTAAAAAACTTTAGTCTTCATTTAAACAAAATTAAGTGACTTACTAGTGAGCCATGGTAAAGAAAACAATATTTAATTATGTTTACTATGTGAAAAAGTACAATTTTACTGCCTGAGTTATTGAAATAACCTTCCCTAAATGGTGAAAGTTTGCATCTCCCACATTTGGCTGATACTTTATTACATGATTTAACTTTCTTTTTTATTGTCTCTAGGATATAAATAAAGCAACTTAAGCAATGGAACTAGATATGATAAATGTTTAAATTTATCTTTAGATCAAAAATAGTTTTCTCCAAGTGAGAACTCTACTGATCAGTTTAATGGAATCTATTATTTAAAACACTTGATACACTGGTTGATAAACATGTCAGTAAATGTACCAAAGTATGCTGAAGTAATAGTAAAACCGTGAGGATAGTATTATTGTAAAAGTAATTCAAAATAATGATTGAGGTAATTAATTGTTTCCTTAAGATTCCTTTCTGAGTCTTATGTTTCAAAAGAATATTGGCAATTGTAGGAATGTATTGTATGAAGGAAATAATAACTAGATCTCCATTTAAAAAATTTTCAGTTTTTAAACTTTAGTAGTGTGTATTTTCTATTCAAAATTTGAAAGGTAAACTATTTTATTGCAGAGAAATATCATTTTGTGAGTCAACATCTTAAAGGGCAGAGCTATTTTCTACTTCAAATGTGCATATGTATATGTGTGTAGAGAAGTTAAGAGCCTTTAACACCTACATATAATAAATATATTCCTATGTTCCTTATAAATCTTGTAAACTTTATACTAAAATGTAGCATTGACAAAAAAGTTGCTTTAACCTGCAAATAATAAGAAAATACAAATGAAGTACATTCTTTAAAATGTTACTTTTGGACATACATGTCTCTAAATTATTAAATGTTCACAAAAATATTAGAAATAGTCTGTAACTACATGTAAAGTATAGAGATGGCACATAATTTTAGAAATTTTCAATTAGTAATTATTCATGTATTAATTTCAAATGCAGAATAAGGGAGTCAAATTATCATTTGTAAAGATTTGTGACCTTTCTAATTGATGCCATTCAGACACTAATCTAATTTTTAATGATAGAAAAATTAAAATGTAAAGAATTCACTAAAGAATCAAGTTGTTCTCCAAAGAATTTACCTCTCCAGAGAATATAGAGAGATGTATTGGAGAGTTGGCTAGACAAGAGGGAAGGAAAAGTACATGAAGCAAAGTTGAAATGATTCTAAATAAGCCATTCCCTTAGAAAGCAGGATAAATTTGGGGAGTGAGTTACACAAAGACGGGAGTAAGTGCAATGACTTCCTGCAATAAATAAGAGTCAGAATGAGCTGGGAGGAAAGGGACAGGGCTACAGGACTAAACACAGTAATGTCTATTGTTTGTAGACGAGTGAGTTTCCTACCACTGCTGGAACAAATTGCCCCAATATAGCAGCTTAAATGCCACAAAGCTGGCGGTCAGAAGTCCTGAATGGTTTTTACGGCGCTAAAGTATGATGTTGGCATAGCTGCATTGCCTTTAGAGGTTCTAGGGGAAAATCCACCTCCTTGTCTTTTCCATTTTCTGCATCTTCAAAGCAAGAAGCATGGCATCTTCAAACCTTTCTCCCACTCTGACTGTCCTGTCTCTCATGTAAGGAAGGACTCATGTGGTTATATTTTGGCTCATCCAGTTAATCTCGGATAATCTTTTCAGTCCATCACATCTGCAAGCCCCCTCTGTCAATAAGGTGAGATAGCTACTGGTTTAGGAGATTAGGATGTGAACATCTTTTCAGGAAGGGAGCATTATTCAGCCTAGCAAAGTGAGTAAATGAGAGTTTTCACAAAACAAAACAAAATGAATATCAAGATCAAAAGCAGAATCCAAGAAATTACAGTGTCTGACTTTGTTTGTCTTCAGATTTTCAAGTGACTCTTAGCTGAAAACTAAGCTAAATCCCATGTGCAAGTTATTTTCTTTCCTCAACAAACCATCTTAAGCAATGATTCAGTCCTATATGGAAGAACTGTCCTGGAAAAACGGCCAACTTTACCTCCTCAATAGCCCTTTCTCTATATTTTACTTTATCCTTCTCTTCATCATCTTCTCTGTCTATAATATTGAGTATGAACAGGTTTTATCATGTCCTTATCAGAGGTGGCTCAATAGGGTCTATACAGAAAGAGCTTAGAAAAACTCTGGTTGGGTCAATTTATAAATGATTTATTAAGCCCTCACTATGTGCCAAACACTATTCTAGGCACCAAAGGTAAATGTTGTTTTAGAGGGGCAAGATAGACAGTAGTCAAATAGGAAAACAGATAAGGTGGCAACTGAGGATCAGTGTTATGAAGAAAAATCAAGTAAATTGAGGGGAGGCAGGAAGGGCTGAATATAAGGGTGATGTGGGGAATACTCATGTGCCCTATTTTAAATAGAATTATCAGAGAAGATATCACAACTGAACACAAAGCGGAAGAAAGGATGAGGACAAAGCCACAATCATTGTCTGAAGGGCAGGCCAAGGACAGAGGTACCAGACTGTTCTTGGTGTGGTGGAGATGAAAAAAACAGATAGGTGTCCTGATTCACTGGGATAAAATTACTGGGGGACAAGGAGAATAATACAAGACAATATCAAAGGATGTTTGAGAGCAGGAAGCACTATCAAGCCACACTGGCTGTGGTAAAGGTTTTGACTTTATCATCTCAGGTTAAGTGAGATGGATCATTTTAAGCACTTGACTAATGTCATCTTACTTATGTCTGAAAGGAATAACTCTGGCTATGTTTACAGAATAATGAATATAGGTAAGAATGGAAGCAGTGAAACTAATTAGATTAGGAGCCTATTGTAGGCAGAGAGGATAGTGGTTTACACAGACAAGGAGTGACCGTGGAGATAATGAGACATTTATCCTAGGTTTTGGATAGATTTTGGAAGATGTCTTAATGGACTGGATGGTGAATGTAACAAAAAGTGAGTTAACACCAGTCTGTCTGTGTATCTAATTAAAGGAAGTCCATTTCTAACGTGATGCAAAAGACGGCAAGAGAAACAGGTTTGAAGTGGGAAATTTGGAGTGTATCTAGACTTATATTAAATTTAAGATGCCAGTTGGAAGGGTGGTGCCTGTGGCTCAGTGTTAGGGCACCAGCCCCACATACCAAGGGTGGTGGGTTCAAATCCAGCCCCGGACAAACTGCAACAAAAAAATAGCTGGACATTATGGTGGGTGCCTGTAGTCCCACCTACTCGGGAGGCTGAGGCAAGAGAATCTCCTAAGCCCAAGAGCTGGAGATTGCTGTGACACCATGGCACTCTACCCAGGGCAAAAAAGTGAGACTCTGTCTCTAAAAAAAAAAAAAAGGCCTGTTTGATATCCATGTGGTGATATTGAGAGGTAGTAGGATATACATGTGGAGTTAAGCAGAGAGTCTGGGCTGGTGTTAGGAATTATGGAGATACCATCATTGAGGTAATAGGAAAGTAAAGCTGTGAAATTGGATAACATTACCAGGCATTAAGATGAGAAAGAAACGGCATCCTCGGACTGGGCCCTGGATCCTTTAATTTTAGACAGGGAGATGCAAAGGGAACCAGCAGAGGAAACCAAGAAGAAAATAACTGAAGTGTTTCAAAAAGGAGAAAATTATCATCAGTGACAATTACTTCTGGTAGGTTCAAAAAGGAGAGTCTGACAGTGACACGCTGGAGGACACATCTCCGGGCCTGTTTTACCACCACGGATATTGGTTTGCAGGGATTATGAAGTAGGGGGTTGGTCATACCATAGTCCCAGCCTACTTCTTGGCTTTGTCCCAGAGTTATAAACAGAAAAAATACCATTGTAAATACCCCAAAGAGAACATTCTACTCTAATCCTAGAAAGGATTTACACTGAGAATGATGGTAATGGTCACAATCCTAAAAATATTACAAGAGCATTATTAGAACAGTGTTTTTCTTAATAGTTAGAAAATTATAGTCTCCATATAAGAATATATGCTTGCCTCTTGGTCATAACCTCCATCTCTTATTTCTGAAATTTCTCTTTTCTTACGGAGTTGATTTGCTAAATCTAAAGTACATACGAACTCTTAACTATTTTACTCATAACGTATAAAAGCTAAAAAGAAATAGGTGGCATTGTTTTTAATAATTTAATTTTGCTCAATAAATACAAAAGTTATCTTTTCTATGTATGATCAAAAATTAAAAATTATTCACATTCTTTCTTTGTGCTAAGTCGTTGAAATGCAGTGTGTATTTAGAACTCACGGCGTATCTCGAGTCGGACTCCCTGCTCTTCAAGAGCTCATTAGCCATGTACACATATAAGCAATGGCTACATTCTTGGACAAGAAGCCCCTTTCCAATAATCTCATTAAACCAACTTTGTTTTCAGAGACTAGGTTAACTATTACACCAGACTCTCCTTTCCATTTTCACTCTCTTGAGCTTCTCATCTCATGGTAGAGGAAGTAGAAGAGAAAGCAAACAGGGGGACCAAAAGAAGTGGGTATAGTGCCACCTTCCCTTTTCAACAGGCATTTTCATTGGAGTGTTCCTTCTTGGCTTCCTCAAATGTGTATAATAGAAAGTGCATTGTAATTAGAGGATATTTTATATATATTAGAAGATGTAGGCCAGAGTGATTTCTGGTTACCTATCTGATCAAGGTTCACTGAAACCTTTCAGTTCTAGGGAAGAAACTGCTAAAAAATTAGTCTGAATGTTACAGATGATAATAACAATAATTAACATCAAATACAAGTAGTTTACAAAAAGCCAGGCACAATGCTTTACAATCATATCTCACTTACTGCCACTGTCAACCTAAGACGTGGGTCACAATCTGTGAGGAAGAAACTGAGGCTTAGATAGAGGAGGAATTTATGGTTTTGGTTCAAAATATAAATGCTTTTTATGACAATTACAAAAAAAACTAGTTAAAAATATAATTTGTATAAAGTGATTTTTTAGAACCAAGAGTAAAAGGTATCATTGGGGTAACATGAAAAAGTTTGAAACCTTTCAGTTTGCAGAAGTAAGTAGGAATTTGACTGACAACATGGAAAGCACTCAAGTTGACATAGCAACCTAGGAGGACACAGGGTCTGCTTCTAAGCCCCAGTAGCCAGATGAGGTTCTAATACTTCATATGGAAAGACACCAGGTTCTGACCTGCCTAAGGCAGGAAGGTGAAGTAACAACGTCAGTAAAATTGGGATCCTGAAAATATCGCTTTCACTTGTGAAAGAGAATTAAGATATCTGCCAGTTAAGCCAGGGAATTATCTGGAAGTCTTGTCTTAATCTAAAGTTCTAAGTGGGGAATATTCTTCAAAGAGAAATATTTGCTCCAATTTGCGGCCCCTGGAATTACAGAGTCTGAATTTACACAACATCAGAAATCCTCAGCCAAGACTGATTCTAGCAAAAATATAGAAATAAAAACAAAACTATATATATTTGTAATTCACGTCTATGATCCCTGATGCATAGGTTCCCACACAGGAAAAATAAAAATTACTTTCAGAATTAAAAATTATAAATTACACCAAATAAAATCTATCTTTGAAATAGACATACCAGAAAGATTAATATTTTCATGAACTTTACAACAATGGAATAAAATGAAGGATGTCATAAATGGGTTGTGCTTAAATCTAAGAAAAAATGTTTCAAAAATCATAATGAAAAAATAGAACACTCTATTTGAAATCAGAAAAATATAACTATGAAAATGGAAATTTCAATAAACATGCATAAAAAGCCATCAGAAGAAAGAATTGATAAACTAGAAGCTTCCTCTCCAGAAATCATATAGAATGCAGCACAGAGAAATAAAGAGATGAAACCTATGAAAGAGAAATTAAGACACAAAAGATAAGGAGAGATTGAAATTCATTTATGGTTTATTAGAAATTATAAAAGAAAACAGTAGAAAAAAATCAAAGTTAGGCAGCATTCAATAAGATAATGCTCATAATAATTGAAACAGATATAATTCCTTTTTTTTTTTTCTTTTTTGAGACAGAGTCATGCTCTGTTGCCCAGTGTAGAGTGGGCATCTTAGTAGCTCACTGAAATCTCTGACTCTGGGGCTCAAGTGTTAGCCTGAGCCTCCCAAGTAGCTGGGATTACAGGTGCACACCATCACACCCAGCTAATTTTTCTATTTTTTTTGTAGAGATGGGTCTTGCACTTGGTCAGACTGGTGTCCAACTCCTGATCTTAAGCTATCCTCCTGTCTCAGCCTCACAAAATGTTGGGATTAGACATGAGCCATTGTGCCCAGCCTCTTTTTTAATTTTTTTAAATATAATCATATAACACCTTTGTGTGCTTTATTATTTTTTTAATTAGATCACTTTTATTTTTTAAGTCCAGCAAGGCTTGAATGGGATATACAAATAAATCTGCACTAGTACACATAAGTTTAAAATTTCAGAAGATCTAAGAAAAATTTCTTAAAGACAACACAGTTTAAAAATTGCTTGCAAAAAAATGACAATTAGACTAACAGCAGATGTTTCAATAACAACAATGAAGATAAGAAAATAATGGAATAAGGTCTTCAAATCCTGAAGAAGTAATTTCACATTGAGAATTCTCTACACAGCTAACATATGATTCAAGAATTAAGGCAAAATAAAGACTCTTTTGACTAAGAAAGGCTAAAAGAATTTACCTCTAACAGATACGCTTTCTCTGAAATAACTAGTAAACAACATACTTCAATATGAAGAAAAATGAACTCAGAACAAAGATGTGGCTTACAAGATGTATGGAAATCATAGAAAAGATGAATGGGGATGTAAGAAATAATGATAGACTAAGAAATTGTTAAATCTAAAATAGGAACTTCCTGGAAAACAACAATAGTAATGGCTAACTTGGGGATGTTTAAATATAAGACAATTAAATGCTAGGTATTTATAACATCAAAAATGGAGAGATGACATCAGTGTTAAAGTGTTCTAGGTTCAGATGCCTTCCTGCTTTACTTGATTCTGTTTAACAGGCAGCTACTTCACCCAGCAAACCATAACACCAGTGATAGTTCTGGGCAAGCACATGGTCTGCACCCTCAAAAATCCCTTAATTTTAGTTTAAAACCCTCATTTTGATCACAGGACCATTTGCTTGGATGTATAAATTCCTCTTGCATTTTGACTCATTTGCTCTATTTCTTTGTATCTTGATAATGTTAACTGACATTTTTTTTTTATTCTGTGCCAAGTAGTGTACGAGCATTTTGCCTAATCCAACTCGTTTAATCCTGTGAGGTAGGTGTAATCATTATCCCATTGTACAATGAGGAAACTAAGGAACCGAGAGACTTCCTAACCTACCAGGGATGACACACTTGGTAATGGAGAGGACAGGATTTATATTCAGAAAATCCAGCTTCAAAGTTGGACCTTTTGATCACTAAGCTAAATTTTCTCTCATGGGTATGGACTGCTTGAATGTAAATCCAGCCAGGAACCTCCGTCAATTAGCCGAGTGACCCAGGCAATTTATGAAATCTGCATGCAAAATACTGAAAAACTAAATTGTATACCAGTTTTGGATTTACAGAACAATTACAAGGATGTTACAAAGTTCCCATAGATCCCACACCTGTTAACGTTTAACATCTTACTGTGATACTGTGTTAATCACCCCTGATTCACCCTGGCAGTGAAGGAGGAATTCCTGATCTGGGGAATGGCCAAACACAGGATATCCAACACTGGTCAGATGAGACTGATAAGAGCTTATCGGTCACAGGGCTGGGCATGGTGGCTAATGGCTGTAATCTTAGCTCTCTAGGAGTGGAGGTGGGTGGATTGATTGCTTGAGCTCAGCAGTTGGAGACCAGCCTGAACAAGAGCGAAAGTCTGTCTCTACTGAAAATAGAAAAAATTAGCCAGACATTGTGGCAGGCACCTGTAGCCCCGGCTATTCAAGATGCTGAGGCAGGAGAATTGCTCCAGGAGTTTGAAGTTGCTATAAGCTATGATGATGCCAAGGCACTCTACCCAGGGTGACAGACTGAGACACTAATCTCTTAAAAAAAAAAAAAAAAGTTTATCAGTCACATACATTCACAGGGCAGAAACGGAAGGCATCTCACACCTTGCAAGCCTGGCCAGGAATGGAGCTGAGTGAACAACCAGGGGCTGTGGAGGAAAGGGCCTTTGCTTCCCATAGGAGTGTATGGTTTATTTGAATGATTCTGTGAATGAAAACAGGCTGCTCAGGGAGAAGCAGGAATTACATCTGATCTATTTGATTGGGAGAGTTATTTGACTAGAGACCTTGTCCATGGGAGTAGAGAGGAGAAAGGGAACTGGTGGTTAGGCTGTGAAAGGTTCTCCAAAATATACCAGATGACAAGGCAGCATATAATATTGAACCTTAATTTTAGGTGTAGTATCATTTCTCAAAATTGACAAAACAATATAAACAATAACAATTTGTTATTATTAACTGAAGTCCATATTTTACTCAAATGGTCTTAGTCCTTCTTCACTTCCTTTAGTTTTTCAGACTTAGTTCCAAGATCCCACTCAGGATACCACATTAAATTGTCTCCTAAGGCTGCTTGGCTGTGAGTGTTTCTCTGACACCTCTTGTTCTTAATATGGTTTTGAAGAATATTGTCAAATGTCCCTCAGCTGGGTTTTCTTTGATGGTTTCCTCAAAATAAGATGGGGTTATATTTGGGGAGAAGGAAACGACAAACATAAAATGACATTTCAATCATATCATATCTATGATACACCCTGAAAACATGATCAACTAACGAGGTGGCAGTTAACCTTGAACACCTGGCTGACGTAGTGTTTTCTGAATTTCCTGACTGTAAAGTTATTCTTCCCTTTCCCACACTCTATTTTTCAAAACTTACTCACTGTGTATAGTCTACATTTAAAGAGTGGAGATTTATTCAGCACCTTCTTGAGAGCAGAGTATCTACATAAATTATTGGAAATTTTCTATTTAGGAGGCATATCTGCTTGTTTGTTATTTATCGGATTGTTTATGTAAATGTGGAATCATGGATATTTATTTTATACTTTAAGATATAACCTGATATTATATCACCTATGATATTGTTCCGATTGTTTTACCTGTGACCATTGAAAGCTCTTTCAGCTAGTTTCTGTGTCTCTTTGACATAGCCCCATCATTGTCATGATTTGTGGGGTACTTTTTTTTTTTGAGCAGTTCCTTAAATTCTGGAAAACCAAGATACTCCTGATTCATCTTATATATGTCCTAATTACACATTTCTCCAGGAGCTCTGGTTTGTCTTTTTGGAAAGTGATATTAGAAATCAAAACCTGGTACTAGGTATGCTCCTTACTACTGAGGTGTTCTTGCCTCTAAGCTCTCTTACATGGCAGAACAAGAACAACAACAAAAATATATGTGCCTTCAAGTCCAGGTGTATGCACATATCTATAAATATTTCTATGTGTAACCATTGGTGTCTATATAAAGTGTAAATTTATGCTGATGTCTTCAACTCTAATCCATCCCCACATAGGTCATTATAGCTTTCCTCTCTTTCTTACCATTTGTGCTGTGACTTCTTACTCCAGCCGTGACAAAGCTAGCTCCCACCATCCACCTTTCATTTAAGTGTTCAGTTTCTATATCTGGATATAGTGGTTTTGGGTGGTTAACCTCCACTCTAATGAATAATGATATTATCACCTCTCCTTATACTGAATTCCTTTGCCTTTAGTCTTTCAGACTGCCCTCATTTCCCAAGTTACTTAGGTCAACACTTCCCCATGCCACCTCCATCTCTTTAGTAAAGTTGTTTCATACATTTGTAATAATTAATTTTTGTCACTTTCCTCATTCAGTTGTGTGATTCCTGTGTCATTGAAACCTAGTTAATGTTTTTTTTAATTTGCATGTGTTAAGGTTCATTTCTTTGCTACCAATTATATGGGTTTTGACAAATGCCTGGTGTCATGTATCGCCATTACAATGTCATACAGAATAGTTTCGCTGCTCTAAATCTACCCACATGTTTCACCTATTCAATCTTTTCCTACCCTCTTCCTGAACCCTTGGGAAACCACTGATCCTATTTGCAATCTCTGGCATATTTTATGTTTTCTAGAATGTGACATAAATGAAATCATGAATAGTATATAGCTTTCAGACCAACTTCTTTTACTTAGAAATATGGATCAACAATTCATGTATGTCTTTCATGTGGCGTCATAGCTCATTTCTTTTAATTACTTATTAATATCCCATTGTATATGTTCCCTATAGTTTGTTTATTCATTCACCTGTTGATGGGCATCTTGGATGATCCAGCTTTGGGTAGCACTGCAATAAACATTTTTGTGCAAATGTTTGTGTTAATATAAGTTTTCAAGTCAGTTGGGTAATGTTCAAAACTCTAATTGCCAAAGTACACAAACTATTTAGTGTTTAAGAACCTGCCAAGCTATCTTCCAAAGAGTCTGTATTATTTTCTATTCTGCCAGCAATTAATGAGGGTTCCTTTTGCTCTACATTTTGCTAGTGATTGATATTGTCAGTTTTTTTATTTTAGCCATTATAATAAGTGTATAGTGGTACCTCATTGCCCTTTTAATTTCCATTTCTCTAATAACAAATGATGTTGAGTATCTTTTCATGTACTTAATTGTAAATGTTTTTTGGTAAGGCATCTGTTTAGATCTTTTGCCCATTTTTTAATTGGCTTTAATGCCTTCTTATTGTTGTAAGAGACTTTTGTATATTTTGGATACACATCTTTATCAGATAAAGATGATGTTTTGTAAATAGTTTCTCCAAGTCTCCTGTGGTTTGTGTTTTTATATTCTTAACACTGTTTTTCACAGGGTAGAAGTTATAAATTTCAATAAAGTCTAATTTATTTTCTTTCATATATTGTTCTTTTGGAGTTGTACCTAAAAACTCATCACTAAACAAAAGTTCCCATAGATTTGTGCCTGTTTTAACATCTTTATTTTTTATACAGTGTAAAATATAATTAACTTTTTGTGTAAAGTATAAGGTCTTTGCTTGTTTTCTATTTTTTTTTTTTTTTTTTTTGCTTACTGATGTCCAATTGTTCCTATATCATTTGTTTTTGAAAAGATTGTTACTTCTCCATCGACTGTCTTTTTTCTTTTTTAAGATTAGATGATTATATTTCCTAGGTCTATCTCTGGGTTTACTGTTCTGTTGAGTCAATCTGTGTGTATACTTTACTAATATTACACTGTCATATTACGTAGCTTTGTAGTAAGACTTGATATTGGCTACTATGAGTCCTCTCCACTTTGTGCTCTTTAATATTCATTGGCTATTATATGTCATTGCCTTTCCAAATACATTTCCAACACATTTTATTAATATTTACAAGATAGCTTGCTGGGGTTTGAATTGGAATTGCTTTGGATTTGCAGATCAAGTTGGTGAAGTATTGGCAATTTAACAATATTAAATCTTCTAATCCACAAATACAGAGTCTGTTGTCATTTATTTAGATTGGATTTCTTTCATTAGTGTTTTATAGTTTTCTGCATAAAATTCTATACATATTTTGTTAGACTTATACTTGAGTATTTGATTGTTTTGTGCTATTTCAAATGATGTTATTTAATAACAAGCTCCCATTTTTTATTATCAATACTAGTGTATAGAAAGGGGATTGACTGTTGTATGTTGACATTCTTTTCTGATCATCTTTTGCATTTTTTTTCTGTTATCTTTCTGCTAGAGGAGACCTTTGCATTTTGACTTCATTATACTTATTAGTTGTAGTTTTGTAGGTTGTTTTTGGAGTGAGTAATAATGTCATATGTTATTAAAACCATTTTTATTTCTTTCTTTCCAAAGTGTATGGCCTTCAGTTCTTTTTCTTGACCTGATAGTTGGTAGAATTTCCAGTATGATGTTAAAAAGAGTGGTGAAAAAGACATTCTAGGTGGTGGGTGGATGATCTCTCACCAAGATATATGATGTTACTATGAATTTTTTTGTAGATGTTCATTATCAAGTTAAGGACATTCTCTGTTCTTAATTTGATGAAAGTTTTTTTTAACATTAATAGATGTTGTATTACTCATGAAAGACATTGACCTATAGTTTTCTTTTCTTGTAATGTCTTCATCTGATTTTAGTATTCAAGTGATGCTAACTCATAGAAACAGTGGGAAGTTATTCTGGGCTGAATGTTTTCATTTCAGAAAAAGTTATTAATTATTGATTAATTTAATAGATATGGATCTAGTCAAGTTAGTTATTTGGCTTTATGTGAATTTTGATGATTTATGTCATTCAAAGAACTGGTCCATTTTATCAAGTTTTCAAATATGTGAGCATACAGTAGTTATTATTCATTTTTATCCTTTCAGTGTTCAAACAGTCAGTAGCAAGGATACTGCTTTCATTTCTTATATTGGTAATTGGTGTCTGCTCTTTTTTCTTGATTAATTTGGTTAGAGACATGTCCATTTTATTCATCTTTTAAAAAACCAGTTTTTGTTTTCATTGATTTTCTTGATTATTTTCCTATTTTCATTTATTTCTGCTCTAATTTTTGTTGTTTCTTTTTTGTTCCTTGAGATAGGCTTAATTTTTCTACTTTGCTAAAGTGAAAATTTAGATGATTAATTTTCATTCTTTTATCTTTTTAAATATATGTCTTTAATACTACAAATTTTCCTCAACGCACTGCTTTCACTGCATCACAAAATTTTATGTTATATTTTCATTTTTATTTAGTTCAAAATATTTTTATATTTCTCCTGAGACTTGTTCCATGAACACACGTGTTATACAGCAGTGTATTGTTTAATGCCCCAAAACATGGAGATTATCCAACCATCTTCTTTTGTTGATTTTCAGGTTAATTTCACCATGGTCTAAAACAAACCTGGAATGTTTTCTATTATTTCATTAAGGTGTTTTATACTTCACATTGTAATCTGTTTTGGCAAATGTTCCATGTGAGCTTGTGAAGAATGCATCTCTTGCTCTTATTAGATGGTATATTCTATAAATGTCATTTAGGTTAAACTGATTTGTGGTACTATTTAGGCCAACCATGCCTTTATTGATTTTATATTTGCTTGATCTTTCAGTTATAGACAGAGAGATTTTGGGGTCTCTAATTCAAAGAGTGGGCTGTCTATCCCATTATCTATTTCAGTTATATAAATTTTTGACCTATATATTTTGCTATTCTTTGGTTGTATGCATATGGATTTAGGATTGTTATGCTTTCTTTAAGAATTGACCCCATAATCACAATTCAGTGCCCTATTTGTCTATGATTATTATGCTTGTTTTGAAGTCAGCTTTTTGTGAAATGAATATGACTATTCCAGCTTTCAATGAATGTTAATGACTTATTTGTAGATTATATGTGCTTTGGGGAGGTAGACAATGTTCTGTATTTTTAAGCCACATGGTGCCTAGGGTATTGTTTCACATAGGAATGCTTGGGAATAAGAGCTTTTTAACTGATTAATAGGGATTAAAGGGCTGTGAGCATACTAAGCACTATAAATATGGAGACAACAAATGGTATTATAATAAAATTTCTAAACTTCCAGAGACATACTCTGTTATTTCCAATGTGATAAAAATGAAGAGTTAATGTTTAAGTTAGAAAATTTAGAAGTGACTACTTTAAAATGGAAAATGTGACCTTTCTAGGTGACATAAGGTTTTTAACTGTTGCACAATTATTAAAGTAAATGGAACTGAAAATAATGAAACTTCTTACTTTAGTAATTGGGATTGGATTAAATATGTTTCAACAGTCTGGGTTCCATGAATGATGTTATTTTTTTTTCATTGGCTGATAAGTATAGGTCTTTTGGAGTCTAAGGTTCAAAAAGTCAGACATTAGAGCTAAAAATCACCCACACTAGGGGGAAAATTATTCCATCCAGCCTTCTCAGTCTAGTTGTAAATTACCCTCAACGAGTCTTGCTACTTAAGCGCTTCTAGTTCAAAGCAAAATGAAAGATTCAATAAGGTATTTCCTAGAACATACATCAAAGTACATTCTTACTTGTCCTTACAATGAACCCGTAATGAATTCAAGAGATATAAAAAAAAAGAACACACAGGTAGATTTCCTTTTAAATTTAGAAAGAGGTAGATACTAACCTAATAGTATTGAGCAGGTCAAAAATTTTTATTCTTCACAAAGGCAGTGTGTATCCCAAATTGAAAAGGAGGATCCTGTTTAGAACTTGATGTTCATAGCATTCCCTAACTATACTGGCAATGTGATTGCCGTAAGCAGCATGCTTCATTTGCTCAGCTTAGATCTCTAAAAGTAGAGAAAGAAAAAGAGCTGAACTAGAGAAATGAGAAATGGTCAAAGGTGACTATTAAAAGGGGTAAAATTGTGTAATCTGTGATTTCAAGCCACCCAGGCATACATCAGAGAAACCACAAAGATACATGTTTTATTAATCAGGAGCTCGAATGTCATTTGTGTTATGCCATTATTTCTGGTGTTTTTCTCCAAAGGCCTCATTTGTGGGGAAAAAGGAAAGAAAGACAACTGGAAAAGAGAGGGAGGAAATAAATCTCATCCGGTTAACAAAATTTACTTCTATCGTAGGTTTCATGTTCAAGGGAACTACTAATAAAAAAGTCTAACAGCAAATTCTTTAGAATCAATCTTAGAAAATCTGTAATTGCTACTTTAGACTCTGCCACAGAGCCAGGTTCCTTGCACAGAGAACTGGAAATGCTATCCATCCATCTACCGTCTTCTCAGTCTAACTAATGACATTGTAAAGAGACCCCCTGTGATATTTGTTGATCATTTGGTTTCAACAAAACAGACATACAAGATGTAAGTGCAGAGGGAACAATACCTAATAAAAGCAAAAAGAAGTAAGTTTCAGTTAAACAAGGATTACATTTAGAAGGACATACAGAATTGTGTCTTGCCTTTCTGAAAATAGAAAGTAAAATCATGGAAAATGTAATTATGTGCTTTGAAAATGGAGTGGGAAATGTGCTTCTGCACAGATTATGTGTTAATATTGCTGCAGAATCAAAACATTCTATAGCTTTATTGTATCCTGGGGAGCCTTATGACAATCAGAACAGCTGGCAACCTCTTGTTTAATTAGAATTATAAAGAGCAGTAGTGACCATTCAGTTTTCAGTTTTTATGCCTGAAACTGCTTTGGGGAAATGATCAGTAGCTAGGCCGCACTTGTTTAAAAAGAAAACTTAGTGTGTTTTGTGTTTTGTGTGTGTGTGTGTGTGTGTGTGAATCAGAACCTTCCTGCTTTTTACTTCAGTCAATTTTAAATTAATAAATAAATACCTCCCCAAATAAACATATGTTCCTACTCTGACAAACATCATACAGATAATTTTCATGAATTTAATTTATTAGGAAAAATGACCATATATCCTTCCTGATTGCTAAAGTTATGCAATATCACTATTTGTCAAAAGCACTAGAACTGATTTTTTTGTAAAAAAAAAAAACTATATAATTATCTGTACAGTACAAATCACTAAACATTGCCTAGATTATATGCAATAAAATGCATAATCTGTTTATCTATTGTTCTATTACCAGTGTCATTACTATGAAATCTACCTCAATTCTACAACCACTACTTTGAAGTACTCAGAAATTCACAGCATCATTGCAAATGGTAACAAAAAGGCTAAGTTGGTAGGTGATAATTTATTCTATGGATAATATAATCTAGTATTTCATTTGCACAATTAGAATATACTACTAGAAAGCGTCATTTTTTTCCTAAAGATAAAATGATATTTAAGAAACGACCAAATTAAACTTTTTAAAAACATATATATACGTAATATGATCATTAAGCATGTTTAAAAGATGGTCACATAAGAATTAATTAATTTTTCTATAATAGAGAAGAAAAGCTTTCCTGAAAAGAGGCTTTTTGTTGTTTGCTTTTCTTTAATTTAGGGAGGTATATTTTAACAGGTAATAGGAAACCCATTTTTTTATCAGCAATTGTGTATGTTTTGCCAGTTAAGCCTGATTGCTCTTTTTTACATTTGTGCTGACTGACTGAAAATTCTATGCTATTTAGAAGTACCTATGTTTAAGAATCATATTAATGGAGGAGCAAGGTGGCTCACTCCTGTAATTCTTGCACTCTGGGCAGCTGAGGTGAGTGGATTGTCTGAGCTCAAAGTTGTTTTTTTTTTTTTTTTTATAATTTTATTGAATCATAATTCTGTACATTGGTGCAATCATAGGGCACGATTCATATACATTCAGAAATGTTTTGATCATACTGTTACAGATAGCCTTCATGGCATTTTCTTGATCACTACATAAAGACATTGATACTCTACATTTAATAAGTTTCCCCAGTACCCTGCTAAGATGCACCGTAGGTGTGATCCCACCAATTGCCCTCCCTCCACTCATAC
>CAUYON010073610.1:0-26740 GCA_963573935.1 Arctocebus calabarensis | reverse complement strand
GGTAGAGTGCCGTGGCGTCACACTGCTCACAGCAACCTCCAGCTCTTGGGCTCAAGAGATTCTCTTGCCTCAGCCTCCCGAGTAGCTGGGACTACAGGCGCCCGCCACAGCGCCCGGCTATTTTTTTGTTTTGCAGTTCGGCCGAGGCCGGACTTGAACCCGCCACCTTCGCTATATGGGGCCGGCGCCCTACTCGCTGAGCCACAGGAGCCGCCCCCCTAAATTTTTTAGTAGGAGATTTGTTCCACAGATTCCCTGGGCATGAACACCTAGCCAGTCCTCCACATTACCAGCCCCTCATATGAACCCCCACATTATCCTTCTTAGGGCCTCCCCATCTAGGATGGGTAGCACTCTGACTGCTCACCAGAACCAAGGCAAACTAGGCTTAAGGTGCTATCTAGTGCTGAAAAGTAAGCAGTACCATAGAGGAGGGGGAAATGGAAATCAACAGGTAAATTACACAGAATGTCTAAGGAAACATATTTTTTAATTTGAGACAGAGTCTCATTTTGTTACCCTCAATAGAGTGCTGTCATATCAGAGCTCACAGTAACCTCAAATTCTTGAGCTTAAGCAATTCTTTTGCCTCAGCCTCCTGCCACAACACACAGCTATTTTTAGAGACAGGGTCTTGCTCTTGCTCAAGCTGGTCTCAAACTGCTGAGCTCAGGCAATCCATTCGCTTTGGCCTCCCAAGTGTTGAGATTACAGGCATAAGCCACCATGCCTGGCTCTAAGGAAACATATTGAATAAAACCCCAAACAAAGCAGACAGAAGACTGGAATAAAATTAATCTTTCAGAGCAAAAAACAGACATATCCACAAAAACCAGCAGCCCACAGGGAACTGTGATCTCTCCAAACAGGAAAAGCAAGGGACCAATGATTGACCTTACCAAGATAGTAATAATCTGACCAAGAATTCAAATGAACAGTTTTAAGGAAACCCAGTGATCTCCACGATAACACATAAAATCAATTCAGATATTTACCAAAGAACTAGAATAAAGAGATTTAAATCATAGAAAAACAAACAGAAATTTTATAAAAGAGAAATACACTAACACATTCATAAGAGGCCCTCAGTACCAAAATAGATCGAGGAGAGGAAAGAATCAGTGAGCTCAAAGATAGGCCACTTTTAAAATTCAGTCAGAGGAGAAAAAGAAGAAAAGAATAAAAAGGAACAAGGATTACCTACAAGATATAAAAAGTTACCTCAAAAGTGTGGTGCCCGTAGCTCAGTGGGTAGGGTGCCAGTCACATCCACCCAGGCTGATGGGCTCAAACCTGGCCTGGGCCAACTAAACAAAGACAACTGCAACAAAAAAATAGCTGGGCCTTGTGGTGGGTGCCTATAGTCCCAGCTACTTGCCTCGGCACTCTACCAAGGGCAACATAGTGAGACTCTATCTCAAAAAAAAATTACCTCCAAAGACCAAACCTAAGAATTACTGGTATTCAAGAAGGAGTTCACCAAGAGGAAGGAGTAGAAAGATCATTCAAAGAGATAACAATAGGACATTGTCCAAAACTTAAGAGATAATATATAGGTACAGGAAGGTCAGAGAACTTCCATCTCTTGAATTTTACTCTAGAAACTATCATGCTCTTTTTAGCTTTCTGATATTATCAAGTAGATCATATATATACATTTCCCCTCCCCAATGTTGTTAGTTATCCTTCATGAATAGCGTGCATTACATGGTCCGCCACTCTCAGAGGAGAACTATACTTGTTTCTTCAACTATATAGCACTGACTCATTCTGTTGCTCAGGCTGGAGTATAATGGTGTGATTATCTCGATCCAGCTAAGACTGCCCTGATGTATAGTAATCAAACTCTCAAAGGTTGAGACCAAAGAGAAGATCCTAAAAGCAGTAAGTGAAGGGTGCTCCAATTTGTCTGGCAACAGACTTCTTAATAGAAGCCAGACAGGCCAGGACAGAGTGGAATGGCATTTTTCAAAGTGCTGATAGAAAAAACTGCCTAATCCAAGAACAATGTATTCAGCAAACCTATCATTCAAATGTGAAGAAGAGAGAAACTCTTTCCCAGGCAAATAAAAGCAGAGAATTCACCACCACCCAATCAATATTACAAAAAATACAACAGAT
The DNA here is from genome assembly GCA_963573935.1 of Arctocebus calabarensis. Taxonomy (NCBI): domain Eukaryota; kingdom Metazoa; phylum Chordata; class Mammalia; order Primates; family Lorisidae; genus Arctocebus; species Arctocebus calabarensis. The sequence goes on along the minus strand of CAUYON010073610.1, from coordinate 24,619 downwards.
ATCTCTTCAGTCTAAAAGAGAAAACATTAACATGTAAATAGAAAACACTTAAAAGTCTAAAACCCACTGGTAAACTTTGTTTTATTTATTTTGTTTTTGAGACAGGATCTTACAATGTTGCCCTTGGTAGAGTGCCCTAGAGTCATAGCTCACAGCAACCTGCAACTCCTGGGTTCAAGTGCTCTTCTTGCCTCAGCCTCCCGAGCAGCTGGATTACAAGTGCCGGCCACAATGCCCAGTTAGTTTTTTTTAAGAGATGGAGTCTCACTCTTGCTCAGGCTGGTCTCTAACTCCTGACCTCAAGCAATCCACCTGTCTCAGCCTCCCAGAATGCTAGGATTACAGGTGTGAGTGCCTGGCCGGTGAAATTTAAGTAGACAGCCAAACCCAGAATACTCTAATACTGTAATTGTGGTCCTCAATCCACTCATAACTCTACTATGAAGCCAAAAAGATAAATACATCAAACCAGTCATAGGTTATAGCAACTTGTTAAGAGATAGGCAATATAAAAATATGTAAATTAAAACAAAAGCATCAAATATGGGGATATGAAATTAATACTGTAATTGTGGTCCTCAATCCACTCAAAACTCTACTATGAAGTCAAAAAGATAAATATATCAAACCAGTCATAGGTTATAGCAACTTGTTAAGAGATAGGCAATATAAAAATATATAAATTAAAATAACAGAGTCAAATATGGGCTATATGAAATTAAAGTGGAGATTTTTTTCCATTTTTTTTCCTTTGGGAATATTCTTTTCCTTATGATCTAAGATAAATTTTCATCTATGTAAAATATCTTCTTATACCTATGTTTTTAGGGATTAAAGTCCCTTCTCAGTGATCCCCCAGCACCTTCTAGTTCTCCCATCCTAATAGGAAATACTCTATGCCATGATCATCTGTCCATCTGCTCATCTCTCCGTGGTGGTAACTGAAGCTCCTTCATCTGGGGAGCCACTCTAGGCAAAGCCACAAAAATTCCACCTAGTCCCTATGGTTTCAGATGGGTGACCATGCCCCGTACCTTTGGCGTCAGTGGTGGGCATGTGACCCAGACCATGCTAATCCCACAGCCATGCCATGGCTCCCATCAGAGGGAGATCCCCTGCCAGTGAAGCAAGTTCAGAGTAGACAAAGACAGAAATGAGAAACGCAAAGAAAGAGTCAAAATCCAAATGACATTGCTAAGTATTGAAATCCAGCTGTATTCCCAGACAGCATGCTTCCTAGGTTTCAAGTTACATGAGCCAATAAACATGTTTCTTGCTGGGGAAAAAAAAAAAAAAAAAAGAAAAAACTGCAGGCAGAGTAAAGACTATAAGCAGAAGTCAGGAATGAAGAGAGTGAAGAGAGCACATGAACAGGAACCCAAGGTAGTCCACAGATCTCACTGTGACAGCAGAAGAGAAGCTGTGAAAATGGGGCTACGAAGACAGGCTGCTGTCTAGACCTGCCATAGACTGGAACCAAAGCGCGGGACAAAGAGCCTGCACTTCACATGACAGGTAAGGGGTTGGGGGATCTGCACAGGAGAGTGACATGGTCTGCTCTGTGAAGGACCTGGCCTGAGGCTCTATCCACCATGGTGGTCAAGGTACAGTGTCCATGGACCCTGGGAAACGGCCAGGACCCGCGGAGGCTCCTGAGCTGTGGGTCACTCACCAACAGGAAGGGGCCCTCAGGATGGTCACAGGCCTCCAGTGAGGATGAGAACGTCGGCAGGCAGAAGGAGGCCCCCTCCCACCCATTGTCTGCTTTCCATGCTTTGATTAATCCTTGGTTGTCCACAGTGACAACCAGCTGCAGCTGAGGGTAAGTCACCAAATTCACCAAAGCAGCAGGCTGTAGAGGGCTTGACCAGATCTCTGTACCCTGGGCAGCAACAAAAGGAATATAACAATCAGAAACAGGGATCCATTGATTTTGTAAACGCGTATTTTCATGCATTCACCAATACTCATTTGTATGTGCCTATCCTGTACCAGGCTCCACAGTACACATCTAGTACACCATGGTACACACTGCAGCACGCAAGTGAAAGATATGACCCCACCCTACAGCATAGTAGGTAAAACAAAAAAGGTAAGACAGGAATATCCTTGATATGAGGAGAGTGACTTAGCCGGGCAGTGTGGGAAGACCTCCTGAAGGCTGGATAGCACTCACCAGGGGGACGAAGGGTGAGGGTATGGTACACACAACAGCATGTCTGAAGAACTCTCAGTACTTATCCAGAACCCAACAAAAGGAGAATGGAGGGGCAGGGTGGGTGGGGTGGTTAGAGGCAACACCACTGTGCCTCGCCCCAGAGCCTGGGCTGCCTTCACTGCCGCACACGGCTCAGTCTATGCAGAATGTTGGTGGGCATCATCTCATTCGGTTCTCACAGTAGCCTGGTCTCACTGATAAATAAACTCAGGCTTGTGGATGTGATAAACACAGGTTATGTTGCATAGACCACAGCTGCCCTGCGTGGAACACCTCTCTGTTCTCTGGGCCCAGCCCTGGTCAAGGCCTATCCCCATACACATTCCTTCCACTGATCCAGAAAAAAAAACAACTGCCCCAAGCTAGGTCCATTCTGTGGTCTCTCCTGAGATGTTGAAATTTAGAATGAAGAGGTAAAGAGGTGGGCACTGCTAGGGCTGTTCCACATCGAGACAGGGCACAAGGGGGGAGTCTAAGACAGCTGCACCAGAGTACCCAGGCCTGCCAGGCGGCTTTCCTCCCATTTGGGCGTTATTATGACCTTTTTTATCCTATTTTGTCAGTTTTATCATTATCTCTATCTCTTTCCCAATCATGGTATCTTAGTATTCCTCTCTTAGTTTCTTTTTTTCCCCTTCAGTTGATTTTGATTGCTTAAACACCTAACATGACTATCACTAGTACTGTACAGACTTCACCAGGCATTGGGCTGATGGTAAATGGTTGTCGGAGAAATACAGAACACTTACAAGAGGTAAGTGATACTGAAATGGGCAAAAAGCAATAAAATGGAATGCTGAAACATGCTGGCCTGTGCTCCCTAGCTCCACACACAACCCTCAGCCCACAAGGGGAAGGGATCCTAGACCAAGAAACATGAAGGATACAGACTCGGGGGCAGCTGTGGTTTCACAGGCACCAGATACTATGAAGCTAGGAAGAGACAAGTTCAGACCCTAGAACTGTCCAGGAGTCAGAGAACAAAACAACTTGGGACGCCATGGCAGAAATCAGTATAGATAGGTGGTCAAAATATGGAGTTGAAATAACATAGAAAATTAAGCAAAAACAATTTTTTAAAAGATAGTAACTTCAAGGAAAATAAAAGGTTATGAGAGGAAAGAAGAGAGGAATGGTAATGAAAGTTGACCTAGGACTCAATGGTGAAGAGCATTTACACAATTATAATACTATAAACAATAAAGGTTGACCTAAACAAAATCAGTGTAATTATTTTGGGACAAGAAGGTTAAATCTGTGTGGAAGGAAGAATAATAGAAAAAGGGGCTAAACCACCTATCAGAGAATTCAGTTGATGCCTAATAACTAAATGCCTAATTATCCCTTTGGGAATATTGTTTCCTCTGGGAAAGCAGTGATCTAGTATTGGTTGTTTTTTTTGTTTGTTTTTACTGTGTTTGTATAATTTTAATGGTTTGAATGTAAAGAGTAAAGTGATGAGAATTATGTAGAAGAATGAAACGTACATATATTGTCCGAAATGGTATTGGTTGGTTTTTAAAGCAATCCTTTTAGAACTCTGACCTTTAAACTATGTACATGATAATGTCAGTTGCCCCCCAATTTCTACCAGCCTTCTAACTGCAATATGTTGTCAGACTTTCAGGTATTTTCCTCAAAAAAAAAAAAAAAATTGTCAGAAATTTTACAAATAAAATTTGTATATTCATGAATATAGATCCAAAAGTTTTTAAATAAATTATTGGCAAGCTGAACCCTACTGGGTATATAAAGGGACTGGAAGACTAGTGAGAATAAGAAAGGAGGGGCCGGGTGCGGTAGCTCACACCTGTAATCCTAGCACTCTGGGAGGCTGAGGCAGGTGGATTGCCTGAGCTCACAGGTTCGAGATTAGCCTGAGCCAGTGAGACCTCGTCTCTAAAAATAGCTGGGCATTGTGGTAGGTGCCTATAGTCCCAGCTAATTGGGAGGCTGAGGCAAAAGGATTGCTTGAATCTAAGAGTTTGAGGTTGCTGTGAGCTATGAAGCCACAGCATTTTATGAGGGCCAAAGTGAGGCTGTTTCAAAAAAAAGAAAGAAAGGACTATGTGCCACAGCCAGAAAGAAGGTAAGAAAACCACAGCCAACAATGGGCAGTTTTCAGGCAACACATTTGAAAATTTAGAAAGAATGATAATTTTCTAACAAAATATAAGTGATTCTACTTGACACAAGAAAAGGTAAAAACCTGGACAGAGAAGTTACAAGAGAGACTGAAAAGACTTCTTTTATAACTGTTTTTTTTTTTTTTAATTTCCTTCATGGTTATTCATCCATGTGAACTTGGGAACATTTTTCCCCCTTGGAACACTTTCTGTAATCTGAAATAAGTTGGCTCTTGAGTAACACGCTTTAACCTGTGTGGGCACACTTATATGTGAAGTTTTTTTTCAACCAAATGTGGATCCACTGTACTCTACCCAGGGTTGGCTTTTTATACATAGGATACATGGGTTCTACAGTGCCACCCACAGGTCTTGAGTATGTCTGGATTTGGGCATACCTGGGGGCCCATATTGAGCAGCCAGGCGCAGGACCCTCCAGGTATGCCCAAATCCAGACATACTCAAGACCTGTGGGTGGCACTGTGGCATCCAAGTATCCTAGGTATAAAAAGCCAGCCCTGGGTAGATATGGGTTTCACATCTTGTGAATAACATGTTTTTTATTTGTTTCATTTGGGGTTTGTGTGGGTATGTGAGTGTATGTGTGTGTTTGAGACAGAGTCTCACTATGTCACCCTCGGTAGAGTGCCATGAAGTCACAGCTCACAGCAACCAGCAAACTCTTGGACTTAAGAGATTCTCTTGCCTCAGCCTCCTGAATAGCTGGGACTACAGGCACCTGCCATTATACCCCGCTATTTTTTGGTTATAGTTGTCATTGTTGTTTGGTAGGCCCAGGCCGGGTTCGAATCCACTAGCTCTGGTGTATGAGGCTGGCGCCCTAGCCGCTGAGCTACAGGCACCGAGCCTGTGTGTATTTTGAGACAGGGTCTCGCTCTGTTGCCCACACTATAGTACAGTGGATCCACGTTTGGTTGAAAAAAACTTCACATATAATTGTACCAACAGGTTAAAGTGTGTCACTCAAGAGCTAACTGTATTTCAGATTACAAAAAGCGTTGCAAGGGGGGAAAATGTTCACATGGATGAATAACCATGATAGAAATTTAAAAAAACAATTATAAGAGATCTGCCCTACAAGATATCCAAAGTTTTATAAAGCTACAGTATTCAAAATGATATAATACCAGCACAATACCCATTCAGACAGATGAAACAGAAGGTTCACAGACCCAACATAAAATGAGAATTTGATATATAAAATAGAAGCATTGTAAATCAGTGAGAGCTTTACTCAGTAAACAATGTTGGAAGAGTTGGCTACCTAGTTGGAAGAAACTATAGTCCAAACCCTACATTTCCAATCATACACATAAAAAATCTTATAAATATCAAAAATGTAAAAATAAAAAAAAAACTAGAAAAAAATTACAAGAAAATAGGAACGTCATGTCAGGATAAGAAAGGCCTTCTAAAGCAAAATAGGATACCCAAAAGCCATAAAAGAAGAAAAAGGAAACTTCTGAAAAGAAAAATCCAGGAAAAAATAATGATAAGGATTCTTTGCCACTTGAGCAGGAAATTCCAGGTAATCCTTGGTGACTGCAGAGTGTAATGGTAGACAACAAGGGCTCAAAGGCCAGGCTGACTGTTGACAAGTCAGCCTTGAACTTCAATTTCCTTAGCTGAGAAGTAGAGATACCCTCCCAGGCCCAGGGTACCTCTGTGTAGTCAAAGAGTTCGTTAGATATTATTATTTTCATCATTATTATCCTTTCCATATAAGAACTGCTATACATTGACAAGGAAAGGACACAACCCCTCAAATCACAACGAACCTCCTAGTAACCATTGATATTATTATTGTCACTATACTCTTAACACACAGTCTATCATCTGTACTTTTGGTGTTTATCCAAAAGCATTGAAAACTTTTGCCTACATAAAATCCTGCACACAAATGTTCAAAGCAACTTTACTTAAAATTGCCAAACTTGGAAGCAACCAAGACGCCCATGTTTAATATGACCAACAAACTATGACAATGCCATACAAGGGATTATTATTCAGCACAAAAAGGAAATGAGCAGCCAGGCGCAGTGGCTCATGCCTGTAATCCTAGCACTCTGGGAGGCTGAGACCAGTGGACTGCTCAAGCTCAGGAGTTCAAGACTAGCCTGAGTAAGAGTGAGACCCCCGTCTCTAAAACTAGCTGGGTGTTGTGGCAGACACCTGTAGTCCCAGCTACTGGGGAGGTTGAGGCAAAAGGATTGCTTAAGCCCAAGAGTTTGAGGTTGCTGTGAGCTATGAAGCCACTGCACTCTACTGAGGGTGACAAAGTGAGAATCTGTCTCAAATAAAAAAGAAAGAAATAAGCACTTGTGTCACAAAAAATTGAACCTTCAATGCAAACTATTAAGTGAAAGAAGTAAATCTGAAAAGGCAACATACTATTATGATCCCAACTGCCTTAGTCTGTTTACTGCCATTACAAAACACCTGAGACTGGGTAATTCATAAAGAACAGAAATTTGTTTTCTCACATTTCTGGAGCTGTGAAGTCCAAACTCCAGGGGCCAACAGGTTTAGCTGTCTGGGAAAGCTCTCTAGCTGCATCCTCCGGAGGGGAGGAACACTGTATCCTAATATAATAGAAGGCAAAGGGGCAAGAAAGGTGAACCCCCCCTCTGTCAAGCCCTTTTATAAGGGCACCTAATCCCATTTATGAGGGCTCTGATCTCACTACTCAACCACCTTCCCAATATTATTGCATGGGGATTAAGTTTTAAAGTGAATTTTGAAGGGGACAAAAATATTTAAACCATCACAGCAACTACAGGGCCAAATTTAAAAAAATAAGTAAATAAATAAAATGGCCAGGGACAGTGACACCTGTAATTTTAGCACTCTGGGGGACCAAAGCAGGTGGACTGCTTAAATTCAGAAGTTTGAGACCACCCTGAGCAAGAGCAAGACCCTGTGTTTATTGAAAATAGAAAAACTAGCCAGGTGTCATGGCAGGTGCCTGTAGTCCTAGCCACTTGGGAGGCTGAGGCAGAAGGATTGCTTGAGCCTGGAAGTTTGAGATTGCCGTGAGCTATGACGATGTCATGGCACTCCATCCACCCAGGGAGACAGAGTGAGACTCTGTCTCAAAAACAAAGAAAAAGAAAAAGAATAGAAGTTTGAAGATTTCCTCATAAAGGACTAATACCCACTCTTGCCACTCTTAATAGGGTGGGAAGCCAGGCAGAATGCAGTGAAGGACCCCTGGCACTCTGAAACTGTCCCACACTGGAAACAATGAAGAATGTTGAATTTGGCAAACTATGGCCTGCAGCCATACCCAGGTTATCAACTATTTTTGTATTGTTTATATTTTTGGTTTAAAAAATCAAAAGAAAAATATTTCATTACAGTTGAAAGTGACATGAAATTCAGGTCACATTTCAGTGTCCATAAATAGTTTTCTTGGAACATAGCAACTCTTCTGTTAGTTGATGGTTGCATTTGTGTGCCACTGATTCCACACAATAGCAGAGGCAGAGCTGAGTTGTTGCAGAGACCGTCTGGTCTACAAAGCCTAAATTTTATTTATTTTTTCTAGACTGTCCCCTGGGCTTGAGTGCCATGATGTCTGAGCACGGTTGTCTCACAGCAACCTCAAACTCCTAGGCTCACATGACTCTCCTGCCTCAGCCTCCCAAGTAGCTGGGACTACAGATGCCTGCCACAATGCCTGGCTAGTTTTTCTATTTTTAGTAGAGACAGGGTCTCACTCTGTTCAGGCTGGTCTTGAACTCCTGAACTCAAGCAATCTGCTGGTCTCAGCCTCCCAAAGTGCTAGGATTACAGACATGAGCCACTGCACCCAGCAAAGCCTAAAATATTGATTGTCTAGCCTAGTGATTTTCAGTGGTGTGCTGCGGCTTAAGACTGTATCATGAGAGGATCTCCTCAGGTGTTCCATGCCTAAGATCATTAAATTAAATTATTAATTTAATAAATTAAATCATTAATTAAATTATTTTCTAAAAATGTTCAAAGCACAGTAAGTATGCTTTTTTGTTGATCAACATAATTTAAATGTACTGGGAAAGTTTAACTATAGGTTCAAGTATGTCGTGAGATAAAAAAGATTGAAAAACACTGGGTTAGCCCTTTACAGAAAAAGCTTGTTGGCCTTGCATCAAAGCACACTCTCTAGTCAAGACTTTTTCTTCAGATGACTATGAAGAGCCTCAGCCCTCAAGCCTCCTACCCACCCAGGGCCCCTAAATCTAAAACTACTCATGGCCACATGGTCTCAACCTGCAGGCTGATCTTTCTCTCAGGAGAGATGATCCCACAGTGGGTTAGAGTGGAACTGGGACCTAAGCTTAGTCACTTCTCCTGGCACCCTGGTTAGTGGTCCTTCCTCTCTACTTGCTGTCACTCTCTTGTGTACTAAGTGAACTTGAAACAAATCTGTCACTTGTTAGAAGCAGCTTACACTTGTAGCAAAACTGATGAACAGTGACAGATGAGCCAAGAGCCAATCTTGGCTACCAAGAGATTACTTACAGAATAAGGTAAGGCATTGAGGGTGCCTCTGCTTATCTAATGCATCTAAAACATGACGTAATCTACAGTTTTCCAGGAAAATATCCTTCACGGGAGGTTGAGTTCCATCTCAGAGTGGTGCCAGGGAAAACCCCTGAATTTGCAGGGAGATCATATGGTTCAAGCCTCAGAGTCACTTTCCCTCTCTCGTCCCAGTTTATACTTCTAAAATTAGGATGACAATAATGTGTACCTTCTTGCCTGCCTGATAGAAAATGGATATTAAAACTTTTAAACGATAAGCACCAAAAAAGCACCAACAAAGTTTAAAATATTAATCAAGCTATCCAGATTTGAACACTTAGTTTACACATGACTAAAGCCTATAATTTTCTAGGCAAAACCACCCATGGGGCCAGCATCAGAGCTAGTGAAGATCACACGACCGAGTGGTTTCAGATCAAAGTCCAATGAAGCTTGCAAGGAAGAAACAATGAACGGCATGGCAGCTGCCATCCTAGGTGTATGCCAACACAGCCCCCACCAGGCACAGATGGTTAAGTCTGTTTCCCCAGGGCAGCACTTGAGGAGGAAGGTAGGAAGCCAAGAATGTGTCATTGAGATCAGTCTGACTAGAGTTTCTAACATGCGCCTGGCCCACACCTGTTACCAGTACAATGACGCTGATTGAGCACTCCAGGCATTCAAGCTCAGATTTTTCATCTACTCACCTTAGTAGTTTTCCACAATGAGTAAATAAAAACATAATGACAAACGGATTAGCTAAGACCACAGACACAGTAAGTATTCAATCAATTTCATCCCTGCCTGCACATTCTGGGACCCATTCACCTTACCTTATTTAAATCCCAAGCACGCACTGTACAGTCTGAGGACACAGTGCAAACTACTGACTTCTTCCCTCTATCAAACCGGCACTCATTGGTAGAGACGTAAGCCAGATCATTTATCTGTCCTGTAAAAAAAAATAGACATAGGTGGGCCAGAATTTGAATACTTAAGTTGGTAAAAGGGTAAATTGGAAAACTATTCCTCTTTCTGTCTCAACAGTGCAGTGGGACTCATTCAGGGGACAATGTGGATGGGACAAGCAACAAGGATTTAGACTTACAACCAGGTTTTGTTCCCAGGATTGCCTATCTACCACCAGCCACGTAGCCTTGAACTACTCCCTACTCTCTTAGTTTCCACCTCTTTCCACCCTGAAATAGATATAATGATCCTCCCTCCCAGGGTTATTGCAAGGATCAAACTATAGAACAAAAATGACATAAATTGTGTACTCATCAAGTGCCACTTTCCAAGTCACTGGCGGAAACACCAAATCCCGTGAGACTCAATCAGGAAGAGAGTGAGCAACTACATTCCCCACCTCACACCTGTGTGCCCAGCAATGGCTTTACAGATGAAGTCCTCTGGCCGCCCCAGTGCCATTCGAAACTCCAGCTCAGATCGGCAGAAATAGTACTGTTTCCATGTTTGTGTGCCCGGGACCATCTGGGAGGCTTTGCAGGATGACCAACGTCTCAGACACAGCTGCCTGAAAAACCAACCCACAGTGTCTGTCACAATATAAATTTATACTTAATTGCTTTATGTAGTTGCCTTTTAAATCTGATAGGAAAAAAAGAGTTACTAATATTAAAATCATTTATACTACGTTTTGCCCGTGTCTTAGTTATCTTTACTGGTACTATTTCTTCACGTAGATTCAAGTTACTGCCTAGTTTCATCTCCTTTTAGTATTTCTTATAGATTCTCCTTAGTATTTCTCATAAAGCAAATCTACTAACAACAAACTCTTTGAGCCTTTATTATCTAGGAATATCTTACTTTCTTCATTTTGGAAGGGGAGTTTTACTAGATGTGGAATTCTTGGTATTAGTCTTATTATTATTAGTTTTTGGCAGTTTTTGGCCGGGTCTGGGTTTGAACCCGCCACCTCTGCATATGGGTCTGGCGCCCTACTCACTGAGCCACAGGCGCCACCCTATTATTCTTATTTTTTGAGCACTGTGAGTATGTCATCCAGAAGACTTTCTGAGCTCTATGATTTTCGATGAGAAATTAGTTGTTAATCTCATCATGTTCCCTTTATACAAGAGTTGCTTCTCTTTTGCTCTTTTTAAAAACCTCTTAGGCTTCTGACGTTTTTTTTTTTTTTTTGAGACAGAGTCTCACTATGTCGCCCTTGGTAGAGTGCCATGGCGTCACAGCTCACAGCAACCTCCAACCTCTTGGGCTTAAGCAATTCTCTTGCCTCAACCCTCCAAATAGCTGGGACCATAGGCGCCCACCACCAAACCTGGCTATTTTTTGTTGGAGATGTCATTGTTGTTTAGCTGGCCCAGGCTGAGGTTCAAAAACTCACCACCCTTGGTGTATATGGCTGGCTACAGGTGCTGAGCCAGCTTTTGACAGTTTTATTATAATGTATCTTAGTGCAAGTTTTACCTTTTATGTCACTTTGTCTTACTTGAAGTCCATTGAGCTTTTAGATGTATAAATTAATAGTTTTCATCAAATTTGGGAAGTTTTCAGCCATTATTTCTTCAAACACATATTGTCCTCAACTTACAATGAGATTACATCCAAATAAAATCATCATTAATGTACGGCAAATAGAAATGTAATTAATACACCTAATCTACCAAATATCACAGCTTAACCCAGCCTAACTTAAATGTGCTTAGAATACTCACATTAGCCTACAATTGGGCAAAATCATCTAATGCAAAGCCTGTTTTACAATAGTGTTGAATATCTCATGTAATTTATGAAATGCTGTTCTGAAGTGTTGTTTTTACTGAACATATATCATTTCTGCATCGTTGTAAAGTCAAAAAAATTGAAAGTCACCATTGTAAATTGATGAGCTCTGTATTTTCTTGCCTCAGCCTTCCAAGTAGCTGGGACTATAGGCGCCCACCACAATGTCTGGCTATTTTTAAGAGATGGGGGTCTCACTCTGACTCAGGCTGGTCTTGAACTTGTAAGCTCAGGCAATCCATCCACCTTGGCCTCCTACAGTGCTAGGGTTACCCGGCCTTATTTATTTCTAATAAAATAATTTCTTTGAAAAACACATTTGACAAGACAATCCTGTTGAGCTACCTATGGAAATATTAATTTCCAGAGCTGAATGTTATGTCTAGAGTATATTCCCCAAATTGCAAATACTTAATTCCAATAAAATTTCTCTTACTCCAAAACTGACTAAAGAGATTAACATTGTTTTTTAATTGATATTAGTAAAAAAAAAAAAAATGTGAAAAGTAACAAATAGAATAGAGCTTTATGATGCTGAAAAGCAAATACGGTGAGACTGACATTTAAAAATTCTCAAATATCCCAAGTTATAGTTAACCTCAAGGTAAAAGCAAAGCTTCTCTCCAAGTTTAAAAGAATGGGGTAAACAGCTATTTTTCATCATGAGTGACTAAAATTAAATATAGCTCCTAGTTGACAGTCAAAGCTACACAGTATTTAGCAAGAGGTTGGAGATCTGAAAGTTCCTTTATTTATTGTTGTTTTTTTTTTTTTTTTCTCCAGGTCCTTACAATTCTATCTTGGTATAACAAAAGTCAGGTTCCAAAGGAAGAATGAATAAGAAAGAAAAATTTAATAATTTAGTAATTGTTTTATTTTTTATTTTATTTTGAGACAGAGTCTCACTTTTGTTGCCTTCAGTAGAGTACTGTGGCATCACAGACCACAGCGACCTCAAACTCTTGGGCTTAAGTGATTCTCTTACCTCAGCCTCCCAAATAGCTGAGATCACAGGAGCCCACCACAATGCCCAGCTATTTTTTTGTAGCAGTTGTCATTGTTGTTTGGCAGGCCTGGACTGGGTTTGAACCCAACAGCCCTGATGTATGTGGCCGGCACTCTAGTTGCCAGGCTACAGGCACCGAGCCAACAATTTAGCAATTAAAATGTTTATTTTCAATTTTAATTTCTTTCCATTTAATCCTTATGAGTTTTAATATCACATTTACATTGCTATGTTATGATAAAGCTGAATTAAAATAAAAGTAGTTTGATGGTATTTCTGTGGATTTGTCTTCTATTAACCAAAAGCCTTCATTAGCTATACCTTTCCACCCCTGAGTGTAGTAAGCTTACCTTATACCAATCTCCTATTTGATTAATAAAATCTTTTTCATTTCTGCAAAAAAGTCCCTGAAAATCATTAGCACCAGGAGGGATCTTGCTGGGCGTTACTTTGCCCTTTTAGGCCTTCCTGAGGAAGGGAAAGATCATCATGTGTCTCTGCCACCTCACAAGCACCCCAAAGCCCCTCAGGGCCATCCCCTTCCTTCTCCTTCCCTCACTTAGCTTCCACAACCTAGCTCAGATCTTTGTGCACATGTGTGTCAGTGTGTATTCTCTGTGGGAGTGGCTGACAAAGCCCCAAAGAAAGCAATCTGAGTGTCTCTTCACACAGGATGTGCTGGCTATAGACTGGCCCCTGGGAAAGCAGTGTGGGCTTGTTGACCAGGGCCCTCTCTGCCTGATATCCCCACCCTTTCCGCTCATTCTTCCCTTCCATCCTTCTCCTCTGACTCCCAGCCATCACCACTACCAGCAGCCCTTCAGTCTCCTCTTCCTCCAACCTTCTCTTCTGTCATACCTTGAGGAGAAATCCAAATCACCTCAGGGAAGAAAACCAGGGATTTCTAGGGTGGGGATGAAGGGGATGAATGAAGGGGCAGTAGGAGACAGACCATAGAGGACTCATACAAATCACCTGTAAGACTGGGCATGGGGCTCATGCCTATAATTCCAACACTCTGGGAGGTTGAAGGACAAGGCTCACTGGAGGCCAGGAGCTTGAGACCAGCATGGGCAACATAGCAAGACCCTTTCTCTACAATTTTATTTTTATTTTTAATTAGCTGGATATGGTGGGGCGTACCTGTGGTCCTACCTAGCTACTAAGGAAGCTGATGCAGGAGTCTGAGGTTCCACCCTTGGCAACAGAGCAAGGCTTTATCTCTTCAAAAAAAAAATCTTCTGGGCGGTGCCTGTGGCTCAGTGGGTAAGGCACCAGCCCCACATACTGAGGGTGGTGGGTTCAAACCCAGCCCTGGCCAAACTGCAACCAAAAAAATAGCCGAGCGTAGTAGCAGGTGCCTGCAGTCCCAGCTACTCAGGAGGCTATGGCAAGAGAATTGCCTAAGCCCAAGGAGTAGGAGGTTGCTGTGAGCTGTGACACCACAGCACTCTACCGAGGGTTAATAAGTGAAACTCTGCCTCAAAAAAAAAAAAAAAAAAATCTTCTAGCTCGGGGCCCATAGCTCAGCTATGGCACCGGCCATACACACCAGAGCTGGTGGGTTGGAACTCGGCCTGAGCCTGCCAAATAACAATGACAACTACAATAAAAAAAAAAAAAAAGCTGGGCATTGTGGCGGGCACCTGTAGTCTACCGAGGGCAACACAGTGAGACTCTGTCTCAAAACAACAACAAAAAAAAACTCTTCCATGGGCTGGGTGCAGTGGCTCATGCCTATAATCCTAGCACTCTGGAAGGCCAAGGTGGGTGGGTGACCAGGGCTCACAAGTGTGGGACCTAGTCTCCAAAAATAGCCAAGCATTGTGGCGGGCACCTGTAGTCCCAGCTATTTGGGAGGCTGAGGCAAAAGAATTGCTTAAGCCCAAGAGTTTGAGGTTGCTGTGAGCTGTGATGCCACAGCACCATATCGAGGGCAACAACATGAGACTCTGTCTCAAAAAAAAAAAAAAAACTTCCATGCACAACTAGTGCTGGAGGGGAGAGGGGGAATCTCTAAACCTCAATATTCAGAAGAGTCTTACACCCCTAACCAGGGAAACATTTCCTGCTGGTAGGTGCTGTGGATAATCCTTTCTTATGTACTCAAAGAAGCCAGGAATGCAGACTTGCAGAAGTACTCAAAAGAATTATCTAGTGGTCCTAGATAATTGGGACCCTCTCTGGGACCACTTTTGGTTCTTCTTTCACTCACCTCCATAGTTCGTTGGTCCTTGAAACCTCATTCCAGACCTAGAACAAGGAGAAGGAGAAAAGAGTATCTGGTCACTGAACAGGCAGTTAGCAGCTAGCATGCAAAGCCTTGTGAAGGGGACAAAGAGCTAAATTAGACCCAGTCCCTGTACACACGCACAAAACAACAAAAACAAACCAAAAAAAAAAAAAAAAAAAAAAACAGCATAGGAAATCCAAAACAATTAACAACAATCAAATAATGAGGAACAGAGAAGGACCAAATCAATGGGGTTGAATGGTGAAATGCCACGGGGCACAGCAAATAGATCACTGATCAAGTCCCAAAAGAGAGTCGCTGAAGCACTGTAGGGAGAGACAGAAGAGCCAGGCAAAGGTTCCTAAGTGTGAAAAAGATGGGTAAATTGGCTTAATTATAACCTAGGGTTCTGGTTGGAGAGGAATGAGAACAGGTGCTGGCTATTCATACTAGCAAAAATAGAAAGGTTTCTTAAGGATTTTGAACACAGGACTGTGCTTTAGGAAAATTGCTGGAGCTGCTGAGAAAGCAGGCTTGAAAATGAGAGCAGGTAAGTAGGCCTCATAGGAAGGCTGCTGTAGTGGAGTAAACTAGGGCACTGGGCTAAAGGATGCCAAGATGGTAGAGTGAGAACAGCTGGGGAGGTGGATTACTATGTGGGTGCTGTTCCCACAATTGCTCTCTACAGAGAGTATATGCAATAGCCTCAGGATGGTTCTGTGGAATGGGGACCAGAGTGTCACAGTTCTCCCTCCCTTAGGCCCAGGTCTGCCTCCTGAAACTGTCTGGCCTCTCCAGCTAAACCGTCCTGGATTCTGGAGCCTACCAACCTTTAGGGGTAACTCTCTAGAGCCTTCAGTAATCCAGCCCAACTGAAGGTCCCATCCCAGAAATGTGGCTTTCCAAGACTCAGCAGTGCAATGAATCCATTTCAACGTCTCTCACCCAAAGCTCAAAGTTTCTCAGCTTTTTTTTTTTTTTTTTTTGGCCAGGGCTGGGTCTGAACCCACCACCTCCGGCACATGGGGTCGGTGCCCTACTCCTTTGAGCCACAGGCGCCACCCTTCTGTAGTTTCTAGTTCAAAACCCAACTGGAAGTTTATTTCCCAAAGAATTATAATATGTAATATATACTATGAAATTATTGCTACCTATCTTTGAAGATCCTTCTGTCGAATCCTGGCCTTCACAATGACACCACAAGGAGAGATTACTGATCTCACTTTACCTATGGGAAAATTATAACCGAAAAAAGCTGGTGCTACCAAAGGATATTAGGCATCTCCCTGCCAAATTCTGCCCCTAAATTACCCTACTGCTACCAACACAGCCAGGGATCTAACTCCAGCCCCGGGCATGCCTCAGTAAGAGACCTTAGGCAAATCACTGTGTTACTCAGCTTCTTTACAATAAAAATGGGGATGAAAAAGTGACAAGCTGGGCGGCGGTTCAAACCCAGCCCCGGCCAAAAGCCGCAAAAAAAAAAAAAAAAAAAAAAAGCTCAGCAGTTTCCAGCGGACGCTCTGGACCTCCCGAGCCTCCGCCGACATCGTCCTTTCGGCAGCGTGCGCCCTCGGTAACATCACTCACGGACTCCGAGCAGCCTGACGCCCTTCCCTCACCAATGGGGAAGTCTGGTCCCAGGCGCAAAGGGCCGGGCCTTGGACACACCGGCGACAAGAACACAGGCCCTGCCTCTCGCCCTGGACAGAGCACGTTACCTTGTTCACCTGCGCGGCAGAAAGCAGGTCTCGCGCCTCCAAGAACGAGAAAACGTGCAGTAGCTCGTGCGGACCCAGCTGTAGGGCCATTTCGCCGCCACACTCCGCCGCCTCCGCCGCGCTTCTGCCCCGCCCAGCCCGCCGCGATCCCGCCCCACACGGCCAGCCCCGCCCAGCTCGCCGCGCTTCCTCCTTGTTAAGTAGTTGGCTTCCCAGCTTCTTCCTATTAATTTGCTCCCGCCCTCTCCTCCTATACTAGCAAATGTCTGGCTTTTTTTTTTTTTTTCCAGTTTTTGGCAGGGGCTGGGTTTGAACCCACCACCAGGTGGGGCCCCTTGGACTGGCATATGGGGCTAGCGTCCTACTCCTTTGAGCCACAGGTGCCACCTGCCATATGTTTAGCTTTCAACAAGTTCCTGTTCTTCACCTGGACCTACCTCTGAGCCTTGCCCTTGCTCTGGCCTTCATCTGAACCTCTCCTTATTTTGGTGCTGGCCCTACTCTTAGACTGCACCCTTGCCTATAAATATACCCTGTCCTCCAGCTGGACCTGACCTTTGATGTGAACCTGCCCCTGCCTGACCTTGACTATGACCCTGTTCTCAACCTTGTCCTGGCTCTTGCTCTGGCCATTGCCAGCATCTACCACTCAGCTTTCACCGTTGTTCCAACTGACTCCGACGTGTGCCTTGGCCTTCGTTGTATTTTCGCCAGATCTGAACCTGACAATTAGGGCAAGGCCCTGGTCCTAACACTCACTGTTCCTATCCCTACTATTGCGTTTCTCCATAGCCCTGACCTCGGCCTTCATCTTCATCTTAGCTCTGGCCTTAATTACAGCCTTGCCCATAATCCTGACCCTCATCTATACCTGGCTCAGGCCTGACCCTGGCCCCTGGCCTTTTCTTTGACCTCAGCACTGCCCTTGGCCTTGGTTAATGCACTTACCCTCACCACTGCCCTGCTGTCTTCTGTTTTCTGTTGCTTATAACAGAAAATCGGACACTTGGTGATTTATAAAGAAAAGGAATTTATTTCTTACTGTTACATTGACTAAGATGTCCAAGGTCAAGGGGCCCCACCTAGTGGGAGCCTTCTTGCTTGTGTGGACCCTCGAAGGACTCCCAAGGCAGCATAGAACATCACATGGCCAGGGGCTAAGTATGCTGGCTCAGGTCGTTCTTCCTCCTATAAATTTACCAGTCCCATTCCCATGATAACTCATTAATCCATTAACCCATTAGCCCATGAATGGATTAATCCATTCATGACGGCAGAATCCTCAAGACCCGGTTAAGGGTAAAGGTCTGTTTCAGGTTAAAGATCAAGGTAAGAGAGAGGTCAGTGGTCTGGCCAGTGTCCGAATCAGGTTCAAGGTCAAAATCTGAGTGAGAAGTTTTCAGGGATAAGTTCAAGGTCAAGATGAGTGTAAAGCTCAGGGTCAGGAAAGGATCCTGTAAGAGTAAAGGTCAGGCTGAAGATACATTAGAAGGTCAGTAACAGGGTAGAGGTCACAGTTTATGGCCAAGATCAAGTTCAGGAATAGGGTGGGTCAGGGTCAGGATGATGGTCACTGTCAGAATGAGGTAAAGTTGAGAGTAACATTCTAGTTGATAGGCTCGGTGCCTGTAGCTCAACGGTCTAAGGCGCCAGCCATGTACACTTGAGCTGGCAGGTTCGAATCCAGCCCAGGTTCGCCAAACAACAATGACGGCTGCAACCAAAAAATGGCCAGGCGTTGTGGCTGGTGCCTGTAGTCCCAGCTACTTGGGAAGCAGAGGCAAGAGACTCGCTTGAGCCCAGGAATTGGAGGTTGCTGTGAGCTGTGATGCCACGGCACCCTATCCAGGGTGACAGGTTGAGGCTCTGTCTCAAAAAAAAAAAAAAAAATTCTAGTTGATAGTGTATGTCTAGTTCAGACAGGATTTAGGGCCAGTTGTAAGATCAAGGTAAGTGTGTCAGGATTAGGGCATGAGATTCAGGGTCAAGATCAATGTGACAATAATGTCAAGGATGAGAGTTAAATTCTAGTCAAATTCTAGGTAAAGATGAACATGTGGTTATTTGTCGAGTTCAAGATTAATTTGAAGTCAAGGTGGCATATTAGTTTTCTATTTCTACCTTAAAGAATTACTACAGGCTCGGCGCCTGTGGCTCAATGGGCTAAGGCGCCAGCCACGTACACCTGAGCTGGCGGGTTCGAATCCAGCCTGGACCTGCCAAACAACAATGGTGGCTGCAACCAAAAAATGGCCAGGTGTTGTGGCAGGCGCCTGTAGTCCCAGCTACTTGGAAGGCAGAGGCAGGAGACTCACTTGAGCCCAGGAATTGGAGGTTGCTGTGAGCTATGATGCTATGGCACTCTACCCAGGGTGAAATATTGAGGCTCTGTCTAAAAAAAAAAAAAAAAAAAAAAAGAATTACTATAAACTATGGGCGGTGCCTATGGCTCAAAGGAGTAGGGTGCCGGCCCCATATACTGGAGATGACGGGTTCAAACTCGGCCCTGGCCAAAAACCGCAAAAAACAAAAAAGAATTACTACAAACTAAATGGCTTAAAACAACACAGACTTATAATATTTCTGTAGGTCAAAAGTCTGGTTTGAATTAAAATCCAAGTATCAGCTAGCTGTACTTTTAACTGAAGACTTTAGCAGAGAATTTGTTTCCTTGTTCATTAAAGTTACTGGCACAATGAAGTTTCTTGTGGTTTTAAGAATGAGGTTTCTGGCTGGGTGAGGTGGCTCATGCCTGTAATCCAGAAAACCATCAGAAAGCTGGACATGGTGGCTCATGCTTGTAATCCTAGCACTCTGGGAGGCTGAGATGGATGCATTGCCTGAGCTCATGGGTTGGAGACCGGCCTGAGCAAGAATGAGACCCCATCTCTAAAAATAACCAGGAGTTGTGGTGGGTACCTATAGTCCCAGCTACTGGGGAGGCTGAGGTACGAGAATCACTTGAGCCCAAGAGTCTGACATAGCTGTGAGCTGTACATCATAGCACTCTACCTGGGTCACAAACTGAGACTGTCTCAGAAAAAAAAAAAAAAAAAAAAAGGAAGAGACTCAAGGAGGAGCAAGATGGCAGCCGAGTAACAGCTTCCTTGCAACTGGGCATGGGAAGACTGGGGAGATGGGGAGAGAAGACTCCAGGCATCTCTGGCTGGTGGGATCTACCCAGAAACATCCCTTTGGGGACACAGAGAGTCAGCGAGAAACTTCTGGCCCATGAGGAGGACCAAAGCAATGGAGAACTGGCAAGTGGTTGCACATGTTCGTTTGGTCTAATCTCAATGGCAGCTGTAAGTATAGCAGCAGTGAGACTGCAAACTGGAAAGGCCTTACCTGTGAACTGTTTGGGTTTTTTTTAGACTTGGCACTCTGTTGAACTATCTTGGGAGAACTTGGGCAAGAGTGCAGAGGACTTTAAGCATTGTCTAGGGCCCCAGACTGAGCTGCTGAGCTGGACAGAGCTAATAGTGTTTAGCTGTGGGCCACTTGGAGCCATTGTGGAAGAACTACCCTGGCAAGCTCTTCCCTCAGGGTCACAGAGGAAAGATCTGGCAGGGTCAATAATCTAGTGACTGAGCAGCCTAAAGGCAGGGACTGGGACGCCTTACACCCCTGGCCCTCAGGGGCATAGAGTAAGATTGGTTTTGGCACACTGATAAGTGGACAGCCACTTCAGGAGTGATCCCAGGGACAAGTGCTTTCCCGAGAAACCTTCTGCTTAGCCAAGGTTAGCAACAGTTTAAAGTACCTTTTATGCAGGCTGAAGAAAGATTTATGCTCTCTACCCTGCAGGGTTTGAGAAATCAGCAGAGGCCTCCAGTCTCCATCTCCTATAGCCTTGTCAGAATTGTGAATAACATCTCATACCCCAGAAGAACCTGTTGCCCAGACAATATTCAGCAAGATACATATACTGCTTTGTTTGGGGGGTTTTATTTGTTTGTTTTGTCTTTTTTTTTTTTTAATTTTAACATTTCCCCTCTATATTTTTCCCTTTTTTTCTTTTCTTTCTTCATTTTTCTAATTTAAATATAATTTTCTATAAAGTTCTAACAATTAGAACTTCATTTTTGCTAGTATTTCTACCCCTGTTATTTGGGTTTTTTCCCCAAATTTTATCCCATAAAGTTTTCTGTTTGCTTGTTTTGTTTTGACTTATAGCATTTTTGTCTTCCCTCTCTACATGATGGAGGTGATGTACTGTGTCCAAAAAGGCTAGCAAAGAGCTGTTGACCTCAAGGGAACCACTCAACCCAACGCCAGTTAACCTACAGGGGTAAATCCATCGGGATGACTTCAGACTTCTCTAATGAAACTTTTCAAGCAAGAAGACAATGGTCATCTACCTTTGATCCATTTAAACAGAACAATTTCCAGCCCAGAATTCTATATCCTGCTAAACTAAGCTTTAAATTGACAGAGAAATCAAATCATTTACTGATATAAAAACATTGAGGAAATTTGTAACAAGAAGACCAGCGCTACAGGAAATACTTCAACCTGTTCGACGACACTGACCATCACGATGGATCAACAGCAAAGTAAGAACTCAGAAATTAAAGGTTAACTTTAACTAACTTCCACACTCATGTAAAAGATAAAACCAAGCAATGGACTCTCACAAAATAAAATGAATAGAACACTACCACACTACCAAAGAATATCAGTTATCTTAGTAAATGTTAATGGCTTGAATTCCCCACTGAAGAGGCATAGATTGGCTGACAGGAGTAAAAAGCACAAGCCATCCATTTTCTGTCTGCAGGAAACACATCTGGCTTCAAAAGACAAATTAAAACTTGAAGTTAAGGGTTGGAAGACAATTTTTCAGGCAAATGGAATTCAGAAGAAAAGAGGAGTTGCAATCTTATTTTCACACACATGTGGATTTAAAGCAACTAAAGTCAAAAAACATAAAGATGGTCACTTTATATTGGTCAAGGGAAAAATACAACCAGAAGACATTTCAATTCTAAATATTTATGCACCCAATTTAAATGCTGCCAAATTCTTGAAATAGACCTTACTTAGTCTGAGCAATATGATATCCTGTAATACCATAATAACAGGGGAATTTAACACTCCTCTGACAGAGCTGGACAGATCCTCTAAACAGAAATTAAACAAGGATATAAGGGACTTAAATGAGACCCTAGAACAACTGTGCTTGATAGACGTATATAGAACCCTCCATCCCAAAGATAAAGAATATACATTCTTCTCATTGCCCCATGGAACACTCTCCAAAATTGATCATATCCTAGGACACCATACAAAACTCAACAGAATCAAAAGAATTGAAATTTTACCTTGTATCTTCTCAGACCACAAGGCACTAAAGGTGGAACTCATCTCCAACAAAAACGTTCAACCCCACACAAAAGCATGGAGATTAAACAACCTTCTGTTGAATGACAGTTGGGTGCAGGAAGAAATATAAAAGAGGAAATCATTAACTTCCTCCAGCACAACAACAATGAAGACACAAACTACCAAAACCTGTGGGATACTGCAAAAGCAGTTCTGAGAGGAAAATTTATTTTTTATTTTTGGCATTTAAATGCCTACATTCACAAAACAGAAGGAGAGCGCATCAACAAACTCACAGCCATCTTATGGAATTGGAAAAAGAAGAACAATCTAAGCCTAAACCCAGCAGAAGAAAAAAAATCCAAAATTTAATCAGAGATCAATGAAATTGAAAACAAAAGAATCATTCAAAAAATTAAGGAAACAAGCAGTTGATTTTTTGAAAAAATAAACAAAATAGATAAACCTTTGGCCAGACTAACCAGAAATAGAAAAGTAAAATCTCTAGTAACATCAATTAGAAATGATAAAGGAGAAATAACAACTGATGCCGCAGAGATACAAGAGATCATCTCTGAATACCACCAGAAATTCTATGCCCAGAAATTTGACAATGTGAAGGAAATGGATCAATATTTGGAATCACACCCTCTTCCTACACTTAACCAGGAAGAAATAGAACTCCTCAACAGGCCAATTCAAGCACTGAGATTAAAGAAACAATAAAAAATCTTACAACAAAAAAATGCCCTGGTCCAGATGGCCTCACTCCAGAATTCTATCAAACCTTCAAGGAAGAGCTTATTCCCATACTGTAGAAATTATTCCAAAAAACTGAGGAGGAAGGAATCTTCTCCAATACATTCTAGAAAGCAAACATCACCCTGATACCTAAACCAGGAAAAGACACAACTAAAAAGGAGAATTTCACTCCAACTTCACTAATGAATATAGATGCAAAAATTCTCAACAATATCCTAGCCAATAGATTACAGCTTATCATCAAAAAAGTCATACATCATGATCAAGTAGGTTTCATCCCAGGGATACAAGGCTCGTTTAACATATGCAAGTCCATAATCATTATCCACTGTATTAACAGAAACAAAAACAAAGACTATATGATCCTCTCAATAGACACAGAAAAAGCATTTGATAAATTCCAGCATCCTTTTCTAATTATAACACCAAAGAGTATAGGGATACATGGCACATTTCTGAAACTGATCAAAGCTATCTATGACAAACCCACAGCTAATATTTTACTGAATGGAGTAAACTGAAAGCTTTTCCTCTTAGAACTGGAACCAGAAAAATTTGTCCTCTGCCACCATTACCGTTCAACTTAGTGCCAGAAGTTCTAGCCAATACAATTAGGCAAGACAAGGAAATAAAGGGCATCCAAATGGGAGCAGAGGAGGTCAAACTCTCCCTCTTTGCTGATGATATGATCTTTACTTAGACAATCCCAAAGAACCACAAGACTCCTGGAAGTTATCAAAAAATACAGTAATGTCTCAGGATATAAAATCAATGTCCACAAGTCAGTAGCCTTTGTATACAGCAATAACAGTCAAGATGAGAGGCTAATTAAGGACACAACACCCTTCACCATAGCTTCAAAGAAAATGAAATACCTAGGAATGTGAAGGATCTCTATAAAGACAATTATGAAACCCTAAGAAAGGAAATAGCAGAGGATATTAACAAATGGAAGAACATGGCTTGTCACCAGTGGCTCAACGGGCTAAGGTGCCAGCCACGTACACCTGAGCTGGTGGGTTCGAATCCAGCCCGGGCCTGCCAAACAACAATGCCGGCTGCAACCAAAAAATGGCCAGGCGTTGTGGCAAATGCCTGTAGTCCCAGCTACTTGGGAGGCAGAGGCAGGAGACTCGCTTGAGCCCAGGAATTGGAGGTTGCTGTGAGCTATGGATGCCACGGCACTCTGTCCAGGGTGACAGCTTGAGGCTCTGTCTCAAAAAAAAAAAAAAAATGGAAGAACATATCATGCAAATGAATGGGAAGAATCAACATTGTTAAAATGTTTTACTTCCCAAAGCAATCTACCTATTTGATGCCATCCCAATTAAAATACCAACATTGTACTTTCAAGACTTGGAAAAAATGACTCTGTGTTTTGTATGGAAACAGAAAAAACCTTGTATAGCTAAGGCAGTTCTTAGTAATAAAAACAAAGCCAGGGGCATCACCACACCAGATTTTAGGTTGTACTACAAAGCCATAGTAGTCAAGTCAGCATGGTACTAGCATAAAAATAGAGACATAGACATTTGGAATTGAATAGAAAACCAGAAAATGAAACTAACAGCTTACAACCACCTAATCTTCGATAAACCAAACAAGAACATACACTGGGGGAAAGACTCCCTATTCAATAAATGGTGCTGGGAGAACTGGATATCCACATGTAAAAGACTGAAACTGGACCCAGACCTTTCTCCACTCACAAAAATTGATTCAAGATGGACAAAGGACTTAAATTTAATGCATGAAATGATAAAAATCCTCAAAGAAAGCATAGGAAAAATACTAGAAGATATCAGCTTGGGGAAACACTTCATGAAGAAGACTGCCATGGCAATTGCAACAACAACAAAAATAAACAAATGGGACTTAATTAAACTCAAAAGCTTCTGTACAGCTAAGGAGACAACAACCAAAGCAAATAGACAA
>CAUYON010073603.1:0-22824 GCA_963573935.1 Arctocebus calabarensis | reverse complement strand
GATCTCTTGAGCTCAGGAGTTCCAGACTAGCCTGAGCAAGAGTAAGAACCCATCTGTACTAAAAATAGAAAAATCAGCCGGATGTTGTGGTGGGCACCTGTAGTCTCTGTTATTTAGAAGGCTAAGGCAGGAGGATTGCTTGAAACCAGGAGTTTGAGGTTGCTGTGAGCTTGGCCAATGCCACAGCACTCTAGCCTGGGTGAGAGTGCGACTCTGTCAAAATAAAAAAGTCTGTAGGAAGCCCACTGAATGAGAACGACGAGGGCAGGCTCAGTTGTCTGCTCAACAATTATTTGCAGACATCATTAATACATTCTCCTCTGAAACAGCAATCAAGCAGATTCTTCCCCTTGGCAAGAGGTTTAACTGCCGCACAGAAATAGCTGTAATCAGCCCAAGATTAGAACGGAGGGAGGCTTACTTTATGTATTTCCTCCTGTAGTTTTTGAACAAGCGTGTGCGGTACTAAGCCAGTGAGTTTCCCAAGGGTCCTGTGTATACGCCCCTCAGGAGTCCTCATTCTTATTATATGTGCAGTTGATGGCTTCCCTCTGCCCCGTTTTTGAATCTTTTGTGTTTTACGAAAAACAGAATGAAATACCCTGTCTGTATATTTACACTGAAAGTGTGTCTGTGGGGGTATCTCAAAAGACTCCACTGAGGTAAAATTCACTGCAGTCTATTTTATCGGGGAGGGAAAATAAAAGGGATGAAGAGAAAAAAAAAAGATTTTTTTTTTTTCAAAAAAAAGGGATTTTGTGGCTTTTGGCACTGTTAATAATTTGTGTGGAAAAATAATGTTTTTTGTGTGTGTTTAATCCTGTGCCAAGGCAGCTGCTGGTGCAGTAGCATTCTGCAACAAATTAGAGGCAGTTAAAGGGAGATTTTCCACCATCAAGAACAAAGCGAGGCCAGTTAGCATGAGGACAGCTTGTTCTAGTTGCTAATGTGCTTAAAGACTTGCTGCACATAATGGGAAACAGCTTTTCTGTGAGGAGGCCGTGGCTCCAGCCTCTGAGGTCTAGCTCTCATTCGAAACCGAATGGAAGCAGCCGAATTAGAAAATGACAAGTGACACGCAGACGTCATCGTCATCTGCCCTGGCCACAAAGATAATTTTTTTGCACCGTTGCTTATTGATATGCAAGTTAATTCCCCTCAATATTAAAATATATAATGGGCGGCAGCTGTCTGAAATATGAAGCCTGCAGCTCCTCTTTAACTAAAGGAGAACGCTCCATAACTCTAACATACTACAAATTATTTAAAGATGTATTACCTTTGCTGGTAAGGAAGCGGATGTTAAAAAGATTCTGTACCTCCTTAAAAGTTGATCTGAACCTCAAGAGTCTTAATCAGTGTAGCTTTTTATTTCACTGGCTTGGAATTAAATGGGATTCTTTGGTGGAAATGCATCGGAAAAGAGGATGGTGGGGTCCAAATACCTTTCAATGCGTGGAACTTAAAACTTTCTTGTGTGACTTGGACAGGCTGTAGAGAATTAAAGCTAGGTGGGAGAGAAATGAGAGAAGGCAGACTTTTAGCTGGAGTTTTTGCCTACTTAAACACGAACTGGGCATCGCTCTGTAGTGTTAAGAGGTTTTAGACCTGGTGCGAGTAAGGAATGAGGATTCAGCTCCTAAATGCACATTCATCACACGGAATATTAAGTACTTAAAGGCCAAGTGCATTACTGACACCCTAACTAATAGGATTTCAAATGGTATAGTGATAACTATTCTAGAAAATAAATGAAAGACACTGAGGTCCAAAGAAGGCCTTGAAAAAATCTCAGAGATAAAAATTTGGGTGACTGTATACACATGAAAAAAATGTGGGAGTATTTTGGCTAAAATACATTAAGGTAAATAGAAGAATTTTTATTCAAAGGAAGTTTCAGAAAACCTATCTTCTACCCCTATTATACCTTGGATTCATTTTATTTTAGGAAAATGTTACAATTAATTAAATATTGTGTACTTATAAACATTTATTTATTTCTAGTTGATCTTATGCAAACTGGAAATTAGGGATTATAGTAGAAAAAGTGGGGGTATGTCCTCTTGCCACACAAGAAAATGGAACAGCTGCTCATTTGGTGAAGGACTGCAGAGTGTGGATGGACAAGTTGTACACTACACAACTCAGGGGATATTATGCAGTTTGTAGCCGGAGTGCACATCTCCAAAGTGTTATACAGTGTATGATTTGTATGGCCACCCACGGTTATACCTAAATTAGTGTGATTTTAAGGTACATGGACAGAATTATCTGTCAAATCTTCCCATATATACACAGTACCTGATTATCTTGTCCAAGTACTTTTATAAGGGATACAATTAAATAATTTATATAAAGGGACATTATCAGTGAAGGACCATACTTTAGTTAACACATTGACTTTTCCATACTTTTTTGGTAAAAGAGAGATTGTCTCTATTAGAAATCAGAATGCGAAAAGGAAAGAAGAATATAGAAGAGATTAGTTTTAATGGTGAAATAGGAAAATAATAGAAGCATAAGGAGCTTTTTAGCCAAGGAAGAAACATAATATGGTATCTTAGGCAGAAAAGAATGTTTGAGTGCATTGAGGACCTGGCTTGTGAAAGATAAAGCAAGGAGGAAAAGATTGTCATGTTTTCAGAATTCTTCATAGGGCTGTCCTAATTCATTTAAAATTTCAGTTATTCCTGCCTCTAGATTAGTAGAAAAAGACTTGTAGAAATATTTTTAAACGATTTTTCTTCTTATTCAACTTCTAGAAAGGCTGATGAACTTCCGAAGATTGAACATTTTGATAAATACTTATTACTAGTTCTTATCTGGGAGATGTGGTGGAGCATAAGCAGTGGCACATGCCACCGTTCCCGACCTCAGCTTGCTGACATTTGAGCAAGAGACATACAGTAAGCTAAGCATGTTAATATCAACACAAAGGAGCCTGATGCTTTCAGAAGACAGAGTCATATATGGGTGAAGTGGGGGAGGACCCAAGAAAAATTTCTGGTGAAGGTGCTATACTGGATGGGTCTCAATGGATAACACAGATGGTAACTAGGATCAGAACCGAATTCCATGGCTCTAAAAGTCCTAAAGCTGTGAGAATTTTGGATAGGTTGAAAAATTTTCCAAGATCTTAACAGAATTAAATTTTCTTAGAATTCCATTTGATTTGCTCACCTTTTTATGCTATTCTTATTACTTTTAGGAGTTCAGTGGATTAAAAAACTAAGAGACATGTAATTACAAGGGGTAAAGGTAATATTGGGGTAAATATTGGCGTAAGAACTATATTTGTGGTATATCCTGAATTGTCCATTTACCTTCAGGAAAATACAGGTCATTTCTAGACACACTCATGTTCAGCCTTTATTTACCTAAACTTTCTCAGCAGCATCATTCTAAATAAATAACACACAAGCTATCTTTAGCTTCATTTGCTTAATTTTGTCTTGCTCAATCCTGTTGAGATCCCCAGATACTCTAGAGAACACAACTCAGAATTGTCCTAATGGATGAGGAACTCGGATAGCTGTTCACCAACTCTGTCTCTCATGGGTTACTTCAGAGAGTGTCAACTTCCTGTGAGCTTGTGAAATATACTCCAGTGACCAAATAATGCTTTTAGGCAGAGAGATCCAGGAAGCCATTGGCTTGTAAGAGAAGCATCCACAGGTGATTATCAGAAGGGCTAAGGGAGTGAGGTACCAACAGAGTTTGCTATGGTGTGAGCCTTATTAAAAAAGATAAAGAAACAAAGTATAGGACAGGATTCTGTGGTCAACATGGGGCTGAATGGAGTAAGATAAGCTTATCACTAGACTTCTCAGTAATTTTAATATTTATTAGGAATAGATTATACAGTTTTTTCAAATGTAATTGAACATGGAACATAATTTTTGAGGAGTGCCTCAAGGTTAATAGTCCCTGGAACTTGTTCTGTAAATATATAATTCTTGCATTTATATAGTGCCTCTGTGTTCAAGTCTCATTCTTCGGCCCTAGATGGGAATAGGGAGATATGAAAGTAAATTTGACTTGAATCTTGGCTTTAGGTTGCTTATGATCCAGTAGGGAGGATTGATATGTGTGACAACAATGATAATTCAAATGAATTAATAAAGGATTAAAGGGATATGGGAGATTAAAGGAAAGAAAGATTATTTGTAGCTAGGACATGAGGAAGGCTTCCAGGATGAAGTGGCATCCACCTGTACCTTGAAACCTTGAAGTTAGTTAGGGTGGGCTTGGGGGATGGTAAAAGGGAGGATGGTAGCAAATTATTCTAGGCTTAGGAAATGGCATAAGCAAAGACAGGGAGGGTGGAATTAATGGGAAATGGTGTTTGTTTATTAATTTTTATTTCTATATAAATTAATGGAATTGATTATTTATTTAATTTTTAATTTCAAATCAATGTGAGGATACACATTTTTAGGTTGCATTGTTCTCATTTCCAAGATAAAGTTCAAGTTGTAGAAGAACCCTTCACCCAGGGGGTGTGCTGAACACTCTTACATTGTGTACATTAGGTGAGATCCCACCAGTTGCCCTTTCTCTTCCTTCCAATCTTCTATCCCCTGCTTTTCCTCTCCTGCTCCCTCCCCTTGCTAAACTATATTTGTGTTTTATTGTTCATGTGGGTGTGTAATTGTTTATGTGTTGGAGAGAGTATTTAAGAAATCCTTTCTTACATAGATGCTCATGAAGTCTACAAAATATTGGCTAGGTAATGAAGAAGACATTATCTAAAACTTTCTGAGTGATAAAATACATATATACACATAAATATGTATGTTCATATACATATATACAAATATCATAAGAAACTTAGTAATTATCTTTCCATGTTAACATACAACCTTATGTTCTTGGTTGGTGACTCCACAAAATAATTCAAAATGTACTTTTCTACAAATACTGTTCAAAATGTATAGTTCAAAAAATTTACAAAATAGTTCAATAGGTACTATCTAAATGTACATCGTACTGCCTGGTATTCTCTCAGATTCTCCCCTGGGATTTCTCACCACTTCCATCACATCCGATGAGTGATAGTTGGTTGTTAACCAAGCCAAAGGAGGACACCGAGGACTCGCCTCCACCAAAGACCACCAAAAACTACTGCACTTAAGAATCTGTCCAGTGAACCCACAAATTGAATTTCTTCAACTTAAACAAACTTTTGTAAATGCTGTGGTGACCACATATAATATTATAAAAGGTCAAGGTGATAAGTTTAATTCTCATGTCAGTAAGAGTATAAATGATTGATTTCAGGAAAGCGTTGCTTTCAGTAAAAAAATTCAAAACCTATGCAATTATATTGTTGAAAATATACTAAAAGTTTGGGGGAAAAACTTCAATAGGGCTACTATTAATTCTATGAATGTTGCCTTCAAGTCCTTATCCAGATGCATACGTGCTTTTCTTATTACCGAGAAGGGATTCCAGTTTTGCATTCTTATTTATTGATGTACCTTATTTTTTGTTTTTCCATATTATTTTTTAATTTTTATTAAAGCAGCTAATTAAAATATAATTTGATTATTTCTGCAAAATGAGTGCTTATTATAAAAATGTCAATCAAAACCTAAAATTAGGGCAGTGCCTGTGGCTCAAAGGAGTAGGGCACCAGCCCCATATACCGGAGATGGTGGGTTCAAAGCTGGCCCCGGCCAAAAAAATAACTGCAAAAAAAAAAAAAAACCCCAAAACAACCAAAATTCCACATCCAAAAATAATCGCCATTAATACTTATTATACATAATTCTAGACATACTGGAATTGTGTTTCAGTGAGAAAGTCAGGTAAAATAAAACTAAGGTTGAACTTTAGATAAATAAAATGTCCCTTTAAACTATGTGCTTCAACTTTGACTCTACTTTTAAGGATGAGAATATTAGACTTCCTCCCATTTCTCCCACTCATTATATCTTTGTATTATTGTATTATTTTAATATCGTCAAGTTGTATCACATTCACATGCTATTCGGTAATCATAATTGTTTCTTTTTTTTCTTTCCTCCCTCCCTTCTTCCCTTCCTCCCTTCCTTCCTTCTTCCTTTCCTCCCTTCCTCCCTTCCTTCCTCTTTCCCTTCCTTCCTTTCTTTCTTTATTTCACCATAATTTTCACAGTCCTGAGTTCTTTCTTTTGATTCACCTTTGGTTAATTGGAAAAAGTGCTCTTGATTTTTCTATACCTGAACTCCTTCATTCTTTAGTACAGCACTGTCCAATGGAATTTTCTGTGATGATAAAAATGTTCTGTACCTGAGCTGTCCAGTACAGTAACTACTATCTATACGTGGCTGTGGAGCCCTTGAAATGTGACCTGTGTGACAAAAGGACAAAATAGTTAATTAAAATTTAAATAGTCACATGTAGCTAGCAGCTATCATTGGCCAACAGCTTGGTCTGTACTCAATGCTTTTCACATGTCTTCACACCTTTTATGTCTTTATATTAGGCGATAAAATATTTCATTGCCATATCCATTAGAATATCGTAGGCATTGAGTGTTGCTCTAGAGAATTTTGGACTTTTGAATTTTTCTTCCTTGTTTGACAATTTCTTTATACATTTTGAGAGATCCTAGGGTGGGGGGTAGGTATGTGAGCAGGGAGAGAAGGTTGGCGAGATTTGTTCTAACAGGAAGGATCCTGATATTTTGAACAATCTTTCACATTTATTAATCTGTACTAACAGGGCTGCATGTTCACATGGTTATGTCAACACGGAAAGATGATTAGATCTTCAAGGTATTTGGGTTATTGCATTTTCACAAGAAATTTAGAGAGGTGAAGTAATTTTTCTAGTTACATGGACAGTGAGAGAGAAAGAATTTGATCTGTTACTGCTTTTTCTAGTACCTCATAGATTTAATTTTTTTCTTTTTTGAGACAGTATTGCTCTGTTGCTCAGGTTAGAGTGCAGTGCTGTCCTCATAGCTAACTGCAGCCTCAAACTCCTGGGCTCAAGTGATCTTCCTGCCTCAGCCTCCCAAAGAGCTGGGACTATAGGAATGACCACCACACCCAGCTAATTTTTTATATTTTTAGTAGAGACTGGGTCTTGCTTTTACTCAGGCTGGTCTTGAACTCCTGACCTGAAGTGATCTCCTTCCTTCGGCCTCCCAAAGTGCTAGGGTTACAGGTATGAGCCACCATACACAGACCCATAGATTTAAATTTTTTAGCAGCAAAATCTCCTCCTAAAAATAAAATCTTGTGTAGATTTTTAAATTCCATACTATTTTAAATTGTTTTTAGTTCTATACCTATATTTTATTTATTTATATTTTAGAGACAGAGTCTCACTTTGTCACCCTCCGTAGAGTGCTGTGGCGTCACAGCTCACAGCAACCTCCAGCTGTTGGGCTTAGGCGATTCTCTTGCCTTAGCCTCCTGAGTAGCTGGGACTATAGGTGCCTGCCACAATGCCTGGCTATATTTTTGCAGTTTGGCCTGGGGCAGGTTCAAACCTACTACCCTTGGTATTATGGGGCCTGTGCCCTACTCACTGAGTCACAGGCACCACCCTATATCTATATTTTAAATGTCAAATTTTAAACGTTAACTATTAAAAAACCAATCCATGAGAATAATGAAGGTGTTTTAATTAATACCAAAATCTGAAATCAGCATTTGTGACTAGCAGTTACGGTCTTTTACTCAGCATCCAGCTTATTGTATCTGGTTTGGTTTTCCATATCATGGAATTCATGACTCATGCAGATAAAACGGTCACTCTTTCTAATAGCGTGCTTCAGCTCAGGACAGTCCTCAGTTAAACTGATCCAGAAACTTAGGAATCATAGAAAATTTTGGTTTTAAAGTTGAATCATGACCACATCTAATAAGTGCTTGCATTTCTTTCTCTCTCTCTTTTTTTTTTTTTTTTTTTAGTGCTTGCATTTCTTAACTTCAATAAAAGATTGGCCCTGAACTTAAAGTAAACATCAAAGCTATCTGTAGCATGCAATGTGTCACTGTTAGGTGTGGAGAACTGGATGTCAGGTCTCTGTGTTCCCAGATTATTGGTTCCCAGTCCAGAAGAATGGTTACTGGTACCAAGTCAATGGAGTAAATGAGCAGAGCAAGCAGGTGTGAGCAGGCAAATGCCATAGCACATTCCAGAGAGAAGGAATGGGTTAGCCCCCACGAGAGGAGGAAACTCTGAATTTAACAAGATTTCTCCTTTTATGCTGATCCCCTAATTTTATGTTAAGTGGGAGGGGTATAATATTCATGTTTTTTCTTGGAAATGGGTGGAGAATTCCTGGAACTGGGAACCCTTTGGTTTTCTAACCTTGTAAGGCAATTTTCCAGGGTTGTCATGGTATTTGTGAACTGTTGTGGAGCGTGTGGGTGTGATTTTTACTATGTTAATGAGAGTAGATCATTTAGGGACACTGTTACCTCAACTGTGGGCATGCTCCAAAGACCCTCTATTGAGGCCTTGACAATATCTCTACTTTGTAGTTTTTCTACCTCTTTCTGATTGGTCATTCCTTGGAAACCCTCTACTGTAGAACTAACATCTGGTCAGCCCTTGGGGACTCTCTTGACATGTCATCTATCCTTCCTTGGAAGCCTTCCTTTGGCCAATTTATTCCTCCCAGTAGACAAAGCATCATCTAGCATCATCTGCTTCTCAGTGGACAGCCCTATAAAAAGCATCTGTTGCCTTTCCCTCTTCCCCCACCTAACATCACTAGTTCAATTATAACTGAATAAACGAATACTGAGTTATGCCAAGTGCTTGGGTCAAATGGACACGTGCAAGTCTTTCCTTGCACAGGTCTGAGCTGCATATCCCATGATGTGCTAGGTATTTACCTGGGTGCTTTTTCATGAGTAAGTTTTTAAAAGATGGACCTAAGTTGATAATGTATTTATTAATAAGAAGTTCCTAAAATACATAAAGCAAAGGAGGCTAGTCTAATATGTGTAAAAAATAAAAAATGGATTAAACTGTCAATATAGTAAGTTTAGCAATTATAACAAATGTGCTCCTCAGGTACTTAGTGTTAATAGTGGGGAAGGTTATGTGTGTATGAAGGGAAGGAATATATGGGAAATCTCTGTGTTTTCTACTCAATTTTGCTGAGAACCTAGAAGTTGTCTTAAAAAAATGAAGTCTACTAAAAAAAAAGAATACTCTTAGTTCCTTTGCCAACATTCACTGAAGTTCGTATAATGGGGGACTGGTCACAGGTCCAGTGTTTTATATTAACCCATGTTGAGGGGAATTACATTTTATTTAGTGGAGCAGATTAGTAGAATCTGCTAATCATTTTGTTTATTTTTAACTTCGGATCAATTCTGAGTGGAAATCAGGAAAGGAAACTAAGGGAAAAATCCTCAACCAAGATGAAAAATGTTATACACCTTAGGAATTTTTTTATACTTCAGAAACCCTCACTGTACTAAACTTCCTTGTTTGAAATCTATTGTTAATGGGCTTTTCCTCCCACAGTTGAGGGTGGGCAGATTATTACCAGGCCATGCTGACTTTGAGCAGGGCATACATTATGGGAAGGTCCCACTGAGTTTATTATTAATGCTGTATATAATAGAAAACTAAAACTCCAAAAAACTCCACACAATTCCGATCCTTTGTTTCCCGTTTGCGTTATTGTTTGTGGTGGTATGCTGCTGCCTGACCCGCTATAAATGCCAAGTGCCCAGTCCCTTCTTTGAATTTAACACCACAGTCATAAATCACTTGTCCATTTATAAATAAAATAAAATGTGGGATATGATGGAGCTCGAGAAAGCATATTGTCTGAAATTCTTGGATCTCATTCTCAGCACAGATGTGCCAAAGCTGTTTGGCACAGTATAAATTGAACTTGATGTTAGGGTTGTTCACAGCCCTTTGGGGGCAGGTGGGCTGGGTGCTTGGCTGAGATTGCCTCCCAGCCTTAGAAAATGGCAATTGCCTGAGACTTTTCATGTTTTCTCCTGAAGCATTACTCTCTTCCTTGTTCTCTAGCATAATAAGAAGGATCAGAGTTGGTTTAAAATAGCCAGAAGATTTACTGACTGAGGGAGAAAAAAGCTGGAAAATATCATCGTCAAACACTGCATGGAAAAGCAGGCTCTGTCTTCTCCACAGAGACAAATGGAAAGAGAAAACAAATTTTGTTTCTCATTAAAGTCTATTCTTCCTATTTGATTCAGTTTGAAGATGCTAGAAGATTCTGGAAGATTGAACTCCCCCTTGGTTGCTCATTCTCAACAGAATTAGGGGATTACATAGCACCTGATGAACTAGTACTAACTGGTCATTGAACAAGAATGGTGTGGGGTGAGTTAAAAAATGGTCTTGTGTCCTGCAGTTGTAGGAGCATCTAGAGTTCTGGGTGCTACCTCCAGTTTTACCTGGGATGGGGGTCCTGAACTGATATGAAACACATAAATTCAGGGTCTTTGATGCCACCTTTGTGAAATCCTGGATGAAAAGAAGGTTGGGGCCACCAAGGTTTCTCCTCTTTCTAGCTTTGTAGAGTTCTGTGAAAATGAACTTGGATGCCACAGTCAGCGTTGCATTCCTCCTCTGAACAGTCTTCCCCAGGCTTCTCTGTCAGTCCGAGGGCTGCGCAAGGGAATTCTCTTTGTCTGCCCTGCACTACAGTGTGAGCAGACCACAGGAGAGTCCTGACTCTCCAGCCCTACCAGAACTGACGCTTTGTTAGTTAAAAAGTGCTTCTGTGTATACGATCCTCTCAAAATTCCTCTGAGATGGGAACTGTTATTGTCCAGAGTTTCTAAATGAAGACGCTGTTTCAGAGAGACAGAGTGTGTAGCACGGTCATCCCTGGCAGCCCGGCCAGCTGGTTGGCATTGCCTTAGGGGCAGAAATGACTTGGGTTTGAATCCTCTGCCTTTTATTCTTTCTGTGATCTTAGGCATTACTTAATCTCATTTTCTCTATTTGTGCCAAGGAGACTGTAATACTCAAAGGAATGCTTTAATATAATGTGCATGTAGGGAGACAAAGAAATGTTTTTATATGATGCATAAAAATTGCTTTGTATGGTACCATTCATGAAGTAAATACTTAAAAATGAGAGCCGTAATTATTACTTTATTATTAAGTGAAGGTTTCAGGCCTTCTGATTGTATATCCATGATCTTTCTGCTATACCCTGCAGCTATTGATTATGGAGACATTTTCCAAAAAGTATCAATCAATGGCTGCGTGCATCCTGTGTATTTCTGGATTTGCTGGAGGGCTGCCCTGGCCTGTTGCTGAGTAGACAGAAAATGGTCCATACTCTAAAAAGAACTAGACCTTTCCAATCCACATCTCTCAAGGAAAACAAAAGCAACTACCAACAAACCAACCACCCCCCCCAGTTTTTTTTAAAGTTATTTGTATGAAGATAATCTATAGCAGTTTATTTTAAATACTTATGGGAAAATAGAGGATAAATAAGGAAGAAATTAACAAAAGATATTGCATATTGCTCCATCCCTTATAAACAAGTACAACTCGCCTGATATAATTTATTTGTTTTCTTGTCTTTCTTTTTTTTTTTTTTTTTTTTTTTGCAGTTTTTTTGGTCAGGGCCAGGTGTGAACTCACCATTCCTGGTATATGGGGCCGGCTCCTTTGAGCCACAGGCACCACCCAACTTATTTGTTTTCTTTGCAGGGATTTAGTATCGTTCTTATTGGTCACAATTACTACTGGCTCTATGTATACATACATATTAGTATCCTAATGGTATGGACCTCAGCTCTTGATAATTTGAATAGCAACTGTTTTATAGGCTTGGGGGAATGGAGAGGGCTGGGGACACACTGGGTAGCTAACTTGGCAGATTTTTAAAAAACTTTTTTCAGACTGCAAAGGAAAAGTCACAAAGTCTGAAAAGTAAAGCTCAGGTCCAGAGATTAGAAACCTGGTCCTGGTCCTTGTTGCTGCTGTGTTACCCTAGTGTAGATAAACTACTCATTTTCTTTGACCTTGAGTTTTCCAATCTAAAAATCACAGAAGTAGGTCTAGGACTGCCCTAAGATTGATTTTCAATTCCTGAAGTCTCCTGATGTGTGACTACAAAAAATGGTGTCTTTCAACCTAACCAGCTCTTCAGATTTCGCCTCTGCATGGCTGTAGATGTATCCCACTGTTCTTCAAATTCTAGCTATCAAAGGGATACTACATCAGTTTGCTGTTGACATGACATATGCTACACAAAAACTGTGTCAAACTTGGTGGCCCAATCTACCATCCTCCTTTTGGAAATGCAAATCTGCATACATTGCCTCCCACGTGCATTTGCACATTTGGTCTGAGGAAGAGAATTTCTCACCTGATACCTGTCTCTTGGGAAATGGAAAATCTGAATTTACCTTTCCTGGGACTCGTTTTTTTCTGCTAACCAGATATCCAGGATTACACAGATCAGTACTAATCAAAGTGTTGTCCAAGGGCTGGCAGAATCAGTAACACCTGGGGATTGTTAGACCAAATTCCTAGGCCCTATCTCAGACCTCTTCATCAGAAACTCTGGGAGGAACTCGGCTTAGGAATCTACATTCTGGAAAGCTGTCCAGGTGATTTTAATGCTTCACAAGTTTGCAAAACCCTAGCGTGGATCAAATCTTTGCCGGGTGTTCCTGATAGCCTCAGTCCTATGTTACCTCGCCTTCTCTAATTTTACTGAATGGCCATCACCATTTCCCTGACTGTGCTATTGGGGATATCAGGATGAAATTAATAACCCAAAGAAGCAGCCTTCTTTACTGGATTTGAGACCAACATGGACTTCCAGATACTTACAAGTCCAGACTTTCAGACTAGCACGCGCAGAAAACTACAGAATAGACAATGGGTGCCCTGGGGCTTTATGTGAAGCCCAGAAGACACAGGAATAGGAGGTCATAGGAGTATGCAAATCTTAATTCTAACTCTGCCCAGTGGATACATATGTGCTAATGGATGTCACATTTGTGCTATCTCACTAATTAGATTAATCACTCGACTTCACAGCTAGAGGTAAGGAAAATAAAAGACTGCTTTCAATACCTCTAAGAGAGTGAAAGTGGTATTTAATATGGTTGTGAAATTGTTGGAGAGGTAGAACAACATTGTTCCTCTTTTTCAGGGGAGGTCCTGTCTGGGGCTGTGTCAATCTTCTTAGTAGTTTATGCCTCTTCTAAGATGAGAGGTAATATATCTTGTTTCCATTTAGCAGTTAATAGAATTATATTCTTTATTAAAAATAGGAAACAATATGATATGTGATATAAAATGATATAATATAATATTGTAACAAAGAAAAATACTGTTTCTTCATTCTTACCTTACCTGGATATATCAAAACTGGATTTATTTGGTGTAGTATCAGCACTTAACCTTCCTAGGATGAAAATATCTAAAGTGTCATAACTCAACACAACTGTGTTGTTTTTGCACCTTTTGTGTCACAGGGAAAGAAACAAAAAGAAAATAGGTAATTGCTCACAGGATAGAGGAAGGTATTATCCTGCCAGTTCCTCCCTGGAACTGTATGCACCATGTCCCGCGTTTGTGATATAGCCCAGAGAGTCATTGCTGACAATGAATAACATTATTGGGATGACAGCAGTTTAAGTGCTAAGGAAATTTGAGTTCTGACAAACCAGGCAGACACACACAACACGACAAATGTATAATGCATCAGCATGGCTGGTTGTGTCTGTGGCAGTTAAGATACCAATACTGATTGAGAGGCTTTTCTGTTCATCTGATTGTGTCTCATGGTTTAAATCTCTTCAAAGGGAGGGCTGGGTGGAGAGAGCTAGTTTGCGCTGATTGATGGTGCAAAGAGGGGGTTTTGGTCTGCTTCTCACGTAAATGTAAGGAATAAGCTTTTCTGAGTTTGCATTGACTTTATTATCAGAGATAATAAATGGATGAATTCTAAAAAAGGAGAGGGAATATAAAAGCCCTGAAAGCTCTGCATGTTGCTATGTTAACACACAGCGCTTCAGGTACCTTTGCCAGTGTTGCTGTTACTGTATATGTGATAACTTGATCCTTTATGGAGGAAAACTTGGAGCCACACTTGATTTTTCGCTTTTCTGTTACACCCCATAGGACTTGACGCCTTCCTTTTCTTAATGTTTCAAGGAGGCATCTTTTGTTTTCACCTTTGCTATTGCTATCTTACTCATCCTTATACTAATCTTCTCTCCCTTTGAGCTTTGCTGATGCTACCTAGCTGGTCTTCCATTATTAGAGATCCTTCTTTGTCATTGTCATGGGCAACCTTTTTACCCTTCCATATTGCACCATCCATCACTCACAGCAGTGTTCTTCAAAAAGAATGCACAAGATAACCTGATGGGTTATAGGACAAAAATGTTGGCATACACACTGATGATTCTAAAGAATTAAGAAATTAAGATGTATTGTCATTTAATATAGAGAGTGATAATGGTACCCATTCTCTTCCTATGTGTCATGCCTAGAATTGAGGTAAGGGAAAGAAAGGGAATCCCATAATAGCTATAGACAGCAATACCTTCGTGAATCTGCTTAACTGGTCTTACAGATTATGTCTGTATCCTGCCAATTTTCATCAAACGAACTCACAGAAAAAAATGGGCAAATGACTTACACAGAAATAATAAGACAATGGCAGAGCTGGAACTTTGTCTTCTCTTGGTATAAGCCCCTTATCAGCCACATTATGGGGCAGAAATAATCTTGCACTAAGTAGCTCTGATAGAGAGTTAGCCAAAAGAAATGGGCATAATCAAAATTATTTTAATTGTTAACAAAGGACCTCTCCCACAGTGTAATCTATGCCTTGAGATATTAGCTAATGATAGTAGTAGATGTATGTAATAAATACAAATTATGTTTGTAGATGCAATTCTTTAAGCCAATAAGATGCACAATGGAAAGCTAGCACATGGGAAAAGTTTCAGCCCCTCACTGAAACTTCATGCTCTGGCTTTATTAATCATCTATTTATTTCCTCATCTCACTAGATTTTCAATACTAATTATATGTGTGACTTCAAGGAAGTTACTTAACCTTTCTGGGTCTCTATTTTCTTACCTAAAACATGTGTAAATAGGCTAGAGGACACTTAAAGAATTTGACCATCCTATACAGATTCTCCTCCACTCAAGATGGGGCTGTGCGCCAATAAGCCCATCATTAGGTCAAAAATATTATACATCAAAAATGCATTCACTACTGAGATAAACCTATCATAAAGCTGAAACATTGAGTTATGACAAGGAATGCTTTCAATGCCCAGATAAGCTCATTATGAAGTGAAAAATTCACAAGTCAAATTGTCCCAAGTTAATTCACAAGTCAAACTGTCTATAATTTGTTATAACTGTATGCAATGCTGTCTAGGAAGAAGATTTTTTGCATGTAGGTGGGAGTTTACTTATCTACCAAATGCAAACTTCAGAGATTTCTCTACTTTTGATAAAATTTCTTTAAAATGTCTCACATTTCCTTTACTTCTTAACTAGAAAACAGAACATACCTGATTTTCTCTTGATGCCTTAGGATCATTAATACACGACAATTCCTTATTGCACTGTCCTCTCAGGTAGCGTTGGCTTTAAGTGCCGTTGAACGATGCAGTTAATTTTCCATAATGCTCAGTGGTTCCAGACTGCTATAATAGCCAGTTCTCTAGCCTGACTTCATCTTTGTTTCTTGTAACCAAGTTGTGAACTGGTGCTTCACACTCGTTGTGTTTGCTCCCTTCTTCCATTCCCTCACCTCGCAACCTGCTGCCTGTAAAGTGGCATAGGCAGGGAAGAGAGACCTCTGTCTAAAATAACAGTGGTCTTACACCATTTAACCACTACACTATGCTAAAGGCAAAGCGAGGAAGCTGAAGTAAGATCGAGGTTCAACTCTTGTTAACTCCTCTGTGCCTCAGTAGTCTCTCATCTGAAATGGTAAGGATTAAATGAGATCCTACTTGCAACATGCTAAGGTCGTAGCCGACACCACTAAATGCTAGCACATTTTAGCAACGATATCAATACCCAATGCTTAGTAAATGATCACTATTTGACAGACTCTGTGGTAACTCAATTAGTGCCCCCAAACCCTTGTGAGGTTGTGTCTCCCAACATTCCCATTTTACCTATGAGAAAGTGAAGGTTAGAGGTGCTGTGATTGCACCAGGTTGCATACCTTGGTTTTACCAAAGTAACACACCTGCTGGCCATGGTGTGTGGGGAACGTGCTTTGCCCACCACTCTCCATTTGCAATCAGGCTGCAGCAGGGATGCTGAACACTCTCCATATTTATCTTCCACAGGGCTGACTACTTTCTTTCCACTAGGGCCTCTGCTGAGCAACTGGTGAACAATACCTCCACTGGTATTCTTTGTTGCCTTTTAAAAACTCAGAATTCTCATTTGTAAGGGCGATCCTCAAAGCAGAGTCTGCATGTAGTTCACAGCAAATGTTCGGAGTAGGATGAGACTTTAAGTTAAACCAGTTTCCATATGGTTTAAACACATTATTTTGATTCTCTAGGCATCATAAGAAGCCCAGGGAAGTTGCGATCCTGGAGATACATTGTCCATCAAGAAGCAGTGTCATCTGTGTTCTCCACTGAGGGATTCCACCTGGTGCTCCTCTCGGCCAATTGACAATTGTCAATGTCTTAGATGGGTGATTAGGCTTTGGTTTTGATCCTTTGGCCAGGGAGGAGAAGAGAAGGGGGATGAAAAATAAGAATGTAAAATATGAAGCCACTGTTGAAGAATGTATCATATTTTAGAATTGCTGTGAAGCAACTACTTCAGATGGGAATTTGAGTGTGCTTAGTTTGGAGCTGAATCCCCAGATGCATGGCATAAAATAGTTCACAGCTGGACTTGAAAAACAGCAGGATGTGGCTGGTTAGGGGGGTGAAAAGTTCTCTTGATATATCAACCCAGAGCCTGGAACTATTATAACATTCCTTACCTGTCCATCATTTGGGAAGCTGTAGAAGCAGAAAGGAGGCTGATCTTACCTGCTTCCTTTCATGACTGGGGAATGGACTTGTGAATAAGGAATGAAGCAGCCAACATCAGCTGTAAGAAAGTGAGTTTTGAGAAATGATGTGTTCATTTATTCTTCTCTTTCTCTCCATCTCTCTCCCCCTGCCCTTCTCTCCTCTCTCCCTTCCTCCGTCCCTCCCTCTTAACTCTCTTGCCCAAAATAATTAAATGCAAAAGCTACTTGAGTGCAATGATAGGTTACAAATTTAAACCCACAAGAGTCAGGAACTGCAGAACTCAAAGTCCTTAGGGGGATGTTAAGTTTGCCACTTTCATATCATTATAGTAAGCTATTCATTTAATAGCCTAATTTGTAATCACAAATACCATGGGAAGTTTTGCTGGCTTCAATTTTCCTGACTTGGTTGCTGATTTTGAATATTGTAACCTTCAGAAATGCATATATTTAGCAGCCCAGATCACTGGGTAGATTAAATTACTTTTTAGCTACGATCTTTTCAGTTCTACACCCTTCCCCATATGTGATCATAAACTTGGCAAAATCTAATGAAGGCATATCTATAAAAGTAAAAGATTAAATGACCCCATTGTAGTGTTCCCATTTATTTAGCTGATTTGTGTGGCCTAATGAAGGTTTATTTTTACCTAGAGGATAGGCCTAGGGAGCCATGCATTAAGCAGTGATAAAGAGTCTGTTAAGAATTTGTCCCTAAAGACCCCTTCTTCTCAACTGAATGCACTGAGGGCTCCTTTTAATGTATCTGTACTCTCTGTCCTGTGAGTTTGTAACTTCTTCTCATGCCAGAATGATCATGTGATTTACTTTGGCCAATAATTTGCTTTAGCAAATGTGAAACAAGCCAAAGCTTGAAATGCACTTGCGATTTTCTCCTTGTTCTCTTGAGAATACGCTTGGGCTAACCTTCTGGATTTAGACAAGAAAGCCAAGTCATCCCAGCCAAGCACATCCTATGCAAACCAGCCCCCAGCCGACACTCTGGCTAACTGCACATGAGTGAGCATGCCGCCAATACCCAGACCTGGCCCAGTTCAGGAGAACCACCCAGCTAACCTGTAATAGACCCAAAACAAATAATTAGGTAGTGACATTTAAAGCAAACACTTTTGATGTGTTTGGATACAGACAATAGGTAACTGTAATGCTTCCCCATAAGCTTTTTTTTTTTTTTTGGCCAGGGCTGGGTTTGAACCCATGACCTCCAGCATATGGGGCTGGTGCTCTACTCCTTTAAGCCACAGATGCTGCCCTCCCCCATAAGCTTTTTACCATTGGGAAAAGAGGCGTATACCTCATTCACGTTAAAATAGTTTCTTTGGGGTTATGAGGTTCACAGGGTAGAATTCAAACTTCTGGCATTAAACCCTTCCTCCTGCTCCACCACTTGGTATTTTGACTGCTTTTTCACGCTGTAGAGAGATTGCTATTCAGAAACTCCTCGAGGGAACTCTGGTTCCTGCGGCTTGCCCCGACTCCCCCCACTTTTGTTCCTATCCCCTTTCTCATTTGAGACTCGGCTAGAGAAAGCAGCAGCTCTGCCAGAGTCTCAGATGATCTTGTGAGTGAGGTCTTCAATTCTCCATCTAAAAATGTGTTAAAGGCAGAAGAGTTTCCTGACACCCAGCAGTAGGGAAGAAAGCCCCTGTAAGAAGCCGCCTTCCACTTAATGGTGCATCTTGAAAGGCTTCATCAACAACTCCCGATTACTGCCAAGGAGCGCCCTAGCTCTTCAGAATGAGGACAAATTGTCTCCTCTCATCCAGATTCAAAGGTCCCAAAGCACCAGATTCACACACCAAAAAAATCCATTTCTGACTACAGAGGGTTTTAATGATTTTATTATATGCCTCACAATCTGTTCCTAAATCTGTTCCCATGTAGTTTACATTTACCGGTTAACAGCCGGAGTTAAAGACCTTTGTATGGGGCATTAAAGATGTTAATAAGGGGATCAGCTCCATTAGAATGACCAACTTTTGTGAAAATGTAAACTGAGAATGTCTAATCAAGTGTAGTAGATTTATTGTTACAGACTAAATTGTTTTGATATTATCTGAGTCAGGGGAAACTCCAGCTTGGACAGAAGTACACATCACCTTTAATAACCAATAGCATATACTTAGCAATTGGGAATT
This sequence comes from Arctocebus calabarensis, assembly GCA_963573935.1. Lineage (NCBI taxonomy): Eukaryota > Metazoa > Chordata > Mammalia > Primates > Lorisidae > Arctocebus > Arctocebus calabarensis. Next base: position 3,676 of record CAUYON010073603.1, on the reverse strand, counting down.
TATGGTGGTAATTCTCTATTTAGATGGAAAGCATCTATTCTGTTTGATGACTGAGAGTGCAAATGCTGGCGGGTTAGCATTTTCTAGAAAGCAATGAAAATGCTCTAAAAGGTAAGTTGGGAAGGTGCTTTGGCCTTTGGCTGATAGGAGGTTGTCAAAGTTATGGGTAGTACAAGCAAAGAGGAAATAGAGTGGCCCACAGACTTGTCTCAGAACACAACACTAAAAAAAATAGGAGTCTTGCCCTGCCTGACTGAACTTTATATATCATTTTTCTTACTGCTAAGTTGTTAACTGATACTTGATACTGCTTTATTGTCCATGTCCTCCTCTTCCAGTCTCTCTGCTTTCGGTCTGGCAGGGTAGAGAGGCCTGTGTGGTGTGGAGTTAGCTAGACTTGTATTCGGATTCATTACCGGCCATTTAATAGCTGCACGACCTTGGACCACCCTGAGTTTCAAAAATCTCATTTGTAAAGTGGAAAAATGGAAAGGTGATCGCTGACGTGCTTTATCATGAAGATTAAATAAAATAATATGTAATGTGTGCTTGGGGTGGGTCTGGAACAGTGGAGGCTCTTGATAAAATATTCATGTTCTGTTTCCCCTCTGTTCTGATGTTTAAGAGGCTCACGTGTGCTAAAACAGAGAGGACTGGGCATATGAAATATTTTTTAGTACTCGGAATCCTTCGGGCAGCTCTACATGAAGCCAGCAGCTAGCTAATGAAGCCTGATTTCTTGGGCATTTGCCTCATATGGCTGACTGACTTGTTAACTGAATTATTCAAAGATTTTCATAATATGTTTGAATTTCTTACATCCATTCAGTGGCTAATGATTCCTAGCCTGGCCTGGGGGCTCAGTTGAGGGAGGAAAAACAGATTTATTCAAAAGATGAGAATTTTTTTAATTTAAGAAAATGATTATTATATCCTGATTGATAGATACCTGCAATTATTAGTTGGGGATTCATTTGAAGTGCGATGATTGCATAGTGACAATGACTCTAGATGACAGCCTGGGAAAGGAGTTGCTTTGTTGACTTATTTTCCTAGGAAGTCTAAGAGCTTATGATTGTAGAGTAGGGGAAGTTCAATACTTGAGTACTGTCGTCCACAGGGGGAAAGCTGTGTTGGTCATTTGGAAGCCAGAAAGCAAAATCTGAATTTTTCCCACTATCTAACCTCCTACTAATGTCATTATTTTATCTTCCCATTAAGGTTAAAAATATGACCTATAAAGATGTCATATTAATTTAGGATGTTTCTTTTGTAAGCTTCCAGCCCTTGTGCTGAGTTCTGGACTCTCCATCTATCACCAAGCTCCTTAGATTCCTCTAAGGTGTTATGTGCCTGGTTTTAAAATCCAAATATGCATAAGATATTCCTGGGTCTACCTCCAGAGAGGCACCTGTATAGCAGAAAAAAATGACCCTATTTGAAGAAACTGTTGGGTTCACATTAAAAATACAGCAAGAAATTGTTGCCGACTTTGGGTAACACTTTTTTTTCTATTTTGATAAGAAAAAGTAGTGGATTGGATATGTTATTAAGAACGGAGCTATTCCTCTTTTTATCCTAATGATTTTCTTCTTCCAATCAGAAATGTTTATGGGATGCAAAACAAAACTCAAAAATAAAAAAAAGACTTCACTTCTAAATTTTGGCATACTTTCAAAAGAGTAACTCACTTTTTTTTCCTCCATTGGTAGCTACTTGGCTAGATAAGAAAAGGTCAGCTGGTAGATGCCTTCTTATATGAAGGAGAAAAGAAGGGGTCAAAAACCTACCAAGTGGGTACAATGAACACTATATGGGTGATGTGCACATCTACAGACTGGATTCAAGCATTACAAAAGCACTCCATGGCTCGGTGCCTGTGGCTCAATGGGCTAAGGCGCGAGCCATGTACACCTGAGCTGGTGGGTTCGAATCCAGCCCAGACCCTCCAAACGACAATGACAGCTGCAACCAAAAAATGGCCAGGCGATGTGGCGGGCACCTGTAGTCCCAGCTACTTGGGAGACAGAGGCAGGAGACTCGCTTGAGCCCAGGAATTGGAGGTTGCTGTGAGCTGTGATGCCACAGAACTCTATCCAGAGTGACAACTTGAGGCTCTGTCTCAAAAACAAACAAACAAAAAAAACAAAAGCACTCCATGTAACCAAAAACATTTGTACCCCCTTAATATCTTGAAATTTAAAAAAGGAAAGGAGTGGGAAAACAAGGGCCCAGATTGAAAGGGTATACCTATGTAACATTAAGAGTGAGAATAACTTTACCTCTATAATTCAGGTGCCTTGTTAGCAAAACCTTTTTACCTGTCTGGGAAACATTCTCTCAAAATGTGCCCCCCCCCCATATTCCCTGAAGATGGTTGGTTTCTTAGAAATTAAAAAGAATTTAAGTATTCATTCTGTCTGTTCTCAGTTATACTATCTGTCCTGAGCTTTAGTGTTTTTTAGCTTGTTTTTCTTTCCCAAGAAAGTGTATTTAGGGAACAATTTCATCTCCAGGGAATGTCAAAGGAGAAACACGTGTGCCAGATCAGTGACTCCCACCCAGTAGAACATGGAGTTGAGGGTGAAGAGCTGTGGAAAGAGGCTAAAGGTTCATAAACATCCTCAATATCTAATACATAATTCGTGTCTCACATAGGGGCTTAGTTCTTTGTTTTCAAGTGTATGTGTGTATTTCAAATCAAAAACAAATTCACGTTAGGCGATCGCTGAACTCCAAATAGCTTTTTGTCAGTTATGTTTTCCCAGTCAACAGGTATTGAAAATGCACCTACTGCATGCAATTTGAAAAGTAAAATTGAAAATGTTGGGGAAAGGGACAACATTAGAAAAGCCATCAGTAAATCAGGAGAGAAAGCAGATTTGTATGAAGACATAATGAACTGAAACACGAAAATCAGAGTATCAGTTTCACGAAACGGGAATAATCAACACAGGCTGACTACTTAGAGTTTTGATTATTGGCTGCTAAGTGACAAATCACTGCTCTTTAGTGGCTTTAAGCCTGTGATTTCCAACCCCTGGGCTGCAGAACAGTATCTTGGTCTGTGGCCTGTTAGGAGGTGAGCCTTGGAGAAGCAAGTGAAGCTTCATCTGCAGTTACAATCACTGCCCATCCCTGGCATCACCGCACGAGCTCCGCCTCCTATTAAATCAGCAGCAGCATTAGATTCCCATAGGAGCGGGAACCCTACTGGAAATTACACATGCAAGGGATCTGAGTGACACTCCTTCTGAGAATCTAGTGCCTGATGATCTGAGGTGGAGATGTAGTGTGCTTGAATCATCCCCAAACCATCCCCTTGCCCAGCTCCCCATCTTACTTGTGGAAAAATTGTGTTCTATGAACCTAATCTCTGGTGTCAAAAAAGTTGGAGACCACTGCTTTAAGAAATATCCTCTTTTCTAATTCTGTTCATTGATGTGGCTTAGGAAAGCTATTCTGCTCCAAATGATACTGCCTGGGGCTACACTTAGCTGAGTTAAATGCTTGAGGCATCTTTTACATATTTTTTTTTTTTTAAGACAGAATTTATTCACAGAAAAGAAAGAAAAGAATACAGAAAACATTAAGGCATCTGTTAGAGGGAGAAAATTCTAGTGGGGAGAGAGAAGCTCTCTCCGTTTCTCTCCCAGTCTTTCTCCATCTCCTCCTT
>CAUYON010073601.1:0-12139 GCA_963573935.1 Arctocebus calabarensis | reverse complement strand
TATATCAATGGGCAAGAGACATGAATAGAACCTTCTCTAAAGAAGACAGACGAATGGCTAACAAACATATGAAAAAATGCTCATCATCCCTAATTATTAGAGAAATGCAAATCAAAACCACCCTGAGATACCATCTAACCCAGTGAGAATGGACCACATCATAAAATCTCAAAACTGCAGATGCTGGCATGGATATAGAGAGAAGGTAACACTTTTACACTGTTGGTGGGACTGTGAACTAATATAACCTTTTTGGAAGGAAGTATGGAGAATTCTGAAAGAGCTCAAGCTAGACCCCCATTTGATCCTGCAATCCCATTACTGGGCATCTACCCAGAAGGAAAAAAATCTTTTTATCATAAGGACACTTGCACTAGGCTGTTTATTAAAGCTCAGTTTACAATCGCCAAAATGTGGAAACAACCTAAATGCCCACCAACACAGGAATGGATTAACAAGCTGTGGTATATGTACACCATGGAATACTATTCAGCCATTAAAAAAATGGAGACTTTACAGCCTTTGTATTAACCTGGATGGAAGTGGAACACATTATTCTTAGTAAAGCATCACAAGAATGGAGAAGCATGAGTCCCATGTACTCAAGATTGATATGAGGACAATTAATGACAATTATTCACACGGTGAGGGTGAGGGAAGGGGAGAACAAAAGGGAAGGGAAGAGAGAGAAAGATTGAGGGAGGGGTGGGGAAAGGAAGAGCAGGGAGAGGGAAGGAGCGAGGGGGGTGGGGTCTTGGTGTGTGCCACACCTTCTGGGGGCAAAACACGATTATAAGAGCGACTTTACCTAACAAATGCAATCAGTGTAACCTGGTTTCTTGTACCCTCAATGAATCCCCAACAATAAAAAAAAAAAAGAGTAAAAAAATAATAATAAAAAATAAAATTTCCTCTCTTCTTCTGTTTTGAAATATACAGATTCTGTCTAGCTCAGGGCTACATGGGTAGCCCTTAGAATGAAGTATAAAATCAGCCAGTATGAATAAATAGGAATGGAGGCTCACTCCCAAGCCAGGCTATCTACTCCAAAGTTTAATTTGATTTCACAATCAAACCATTATTCACCCACCTGCTCTGCTTCTCGCTGTCTGTATATTCTTCCTTTCTGTTTACAGGCTGCTAAGCCACGGAGCAAACCTATCACAGAAACAAGTTCAACCTGCTACTTTTGTCTGACATAGAACTTTGCATCATAATAATTTTTTAAAACCCTTCTGTATTAAGAAACTAGAATGTGGATTCTGAGTGGTCGGTAATTCTTGTCATTAGGGTCTGCTCAGGTGGTCCACGGAACAGGCTCATGACATCAAAGCTGTGGAGGGGAGCAACATGGTTTTTGTTTGTCATGTCCCTCCTGAAAAGTGCAAAGACCAGAAAGAGTATAGCCAAAGTCAAACTCAGTCATTATTAGGGCTTCCCATCCCCAGGTGACATAAAGGTCCCTGGCGTTTAAGCACTAGACACTGGAGAGGCACCTCCTGGCTGTGAGACATTGGAGGACAAAGTGCCACTGGGTCTCCATGGTCCCAGTCTTCAGGAATAAGGCAGTCCAGCTGTTTCTGCTCTGTTCACAGGGTTCAGAAAACCCCTGGCAAACTAGAAGTGCCCTGCCCTTGGGGTGAGTCAGGCAGACATCCCCTTTCAGTAGCACCCTGCTCCCGGATGGCTGCCTGGGGGGCATGTGTTCCCCCTACTGATAAAACTCATGAACCTCCAGTCGCCTCCGTCCAGGGGGAGCATCAATCTCTCCCCTCTTTGCTCAATGCTCTCAGAGCACTCTGGACTCTCCTCTCCTTCCCTGAAGAGGATTCCTGATCTCATTTGAGCTCAAACTTTTCCAAAAGTCAGGAAGAACTTCTACTTTTGAGGCAATAGAGGGCAAAGCCTGGACTTCTGTTAGAAATGGGAAGGATGGGGTGGCGCCTGTGGCTCAAAGGAGTAGGGCACTGACCCCCTATGCCGGAGGTGGTGGGTTCAAATACAGCCCTGGCCAAAAACCTCAAAAAAAAAAAAAAAAAGAAAGAAAGAAAAGAAAAGAAATGGGAAGGATGGAGGTGACGCAAAGGAAGCAAAACTGAAATCTCAGAAAATCTTCCTATCCCATCAGTCTCATAAACAAGCAGGACACGAGACTGCCCTGGGCTTCTCAGCCTAGGAACTGGGTAGGACCAAGTCTCCCTGGCAGAGAAGTCACAGGGGCCACAGGCCAGATGCTTCAACTCCGGGAACACTGACTGAGCGTGAGAACCGAGAAACAGTCACGGTTGTTTCATGGCTGCACCCCGTGTGCCTTGCCACCCCTCCCTTGAGGGATTCCCGGTAGAGGTTCCCACAAGCTGAGAAGAGGAGAGGATAAAATGGAATAAGGAGATAAAAATGAAAGAGCTGCAGTCCCCAAACCATGGCAGGAATCACAAACACAAGACCATCCTACCTTTGAGTCCAAAGTCCTGCTGGGTGTTTGGAAAGAAGTCATCCTCATGGCCCATGGGGTGATCGGATCAGTGATGGGGTGGCAGTGAGAAGGGAGAGAGAAGTGTCAGTGCCCAAAGCCCGCCTGAAGGGGCCCTGAGGACCAAGCAGGACAGAGGGGTCAGGTTTACCCAGGGGCTACCAAGTTGTGCAAGCAACCAACACACGGCAGAAATATGGCCAGGGAAGATGGGGGACGATGCATGGAGCAAGAAGACTGGTGAGCAAATGTGCTGAAACTCAGAGATTCTGCCAGGGAAGCTGGGCCCCTGTATCCAGGGAGCCCACTGCAGGAAGTTCTGGAAGTGCCCACTGTAGACACGGACTTCCCACTGTGCACTGTTAGGCTGGTATTGCTGAGAATAGTTCAATCACACTTCAAACACAAGAAAAAAGCTCTCGTAAGGAAGCAGTTAATATTTTGGAATGGCAAGGTATCCAAGCCTGCTGCCTATGTGATTTGACTTGAGATTGAATTTAGCAAATGTTTAAGGGAAGAGGAAACAACGATTAACAAATTCATTTATTCAATTAGGGCACAGGGTTGCTCCTCAATAAATGTTTGTTGTTGCTGTGCCTGCTGATAATTAAAATCCTGTTTATCAATGGGTCATGATGTATAATCATTTCATAACTAAGTCCTCATGCCTTGATGAGAACTATCTTTGTGTGTAAATATTGACTAAGGCTGAGTCTCACATAGACCATTGAAATTCAGGTTTATAATCTCCTACTAGGCCAACTAATCTGGGACCTCAGTTCCAACAGACAGCTACTGGAATTGGCGGTGAAATTATAGACATGATCCTTCAATACACCTTGGAGTCACTTTCTCATATTTTGCAGACAATCTGGGCTTCACTGATGGAAATTCTTCATGAGACCTCTGATATTTCTTCATCACTCAGTGACTTTTAGGATCCCTAGTAGTGAAGGAATCCCGCTCTTGATTCAGCCTCCAGGAGGTGGAGGGACGGCCAGCATCTCCTGGAGGGTCAGCAAGCCTGTGAAACTCTCAATGCCGCCCACTGGAATTTCCTTAGGAGACCATCTTAACCTGAGAATGAACAAAATTCTTTTTCTAAATGTCAGCCCAAACCACTAAGAATGAAAATGATGGGCTAAGTTTGGTTCCTGTGGAAAGAATCTACATTTCTTTCTAATTGCCAGCTGTAAGTTAAATTTAATGAACACAGAAGCCAGGCTCCCCTGGACACACAGCACATGCTGAACACACACCATCCCCTTACACGCCCCCACAGACATACATATACACCACATGTTATGTAATAATTTACCAGATGGCAATGAAATGCAGGATACGGTTTGTGTGAGGCAGTAACTTGAGAAATAACCAAATCCAAGTTCACATTTTTACCACTAATAACCCTTTCGTACCAGCCATTCCAAAAGAATCAGCTGAGGTGTTTGCACTGACAGACCTACAAGAAGAAGTAGCTTTTCCTCTGCTTAGAGCTCTGGGAGGGAGTGATGGAGAGAGGAAGGGCCTCTCGTACAGGCATGACTGGAATTAGTATGATGGCGAGAAGCCCTCCTGTGCTTTCTCTCCTGCATTTCTGTACACGGTACTTCACCTGCTCTCATTTGGAAGCATCTATTGGAGGGCAGGGTATAACAGCATGGGGGTTGTCAATAAGGGATAAACAAGGAATTCGAATGTAGCTTTGAGCACTCAAAACTGAGACAGATAATCGTCTGATAGACTTGCTATAAAGAGGGAGAGAGAAAGCACATGTTCTAAGTCCCTTCAGCGTATCAGGAGCCAAGCTTGCGTGCTCCCGTCTCAGAGTGTTTCCCATAATGTAGAAAAGATTTCCATTCCGTTTATGCCAGTCAGGCCATTACACTTGCTGCCTTAAAGCTGGAAGAGGATTCACCCAAGAGGAAGAGACATGTGCAGGTGGGAGAGCCTGAGTCTTTCAGAAAAGTCTGCAGGCTGCCCTTTCCTGAAGGGGATCGTGGGAGGGGGAGAGGAGAAAGGCCAAGAAAGCAAGTCCCAACAGCAAGGTTCTCACGGCCCACTCCTTATCCCCAGGGTGGGGATAGACTTGGGAAATACCCAGCAAGGTATGGGAGAACCGGCAGAAGCTGGCCTCGTGGCATGTTCCTGGGGTGTAGTAGGGTGTGGTGACCAGCCTCCCCCGTGGCACAGGCACGGGGTGTGCTCCTCCAAAGAACGGCCTGGCAGGTCTTTGCCATCCCCCTCCCCAGTGGTGTACAGTGGCGTGCACAGCTGCGCCTGGCTGCGGGGATGTGTAAGGGAACAGCACAGGCTCTGGTAGGTGGGGCTTTAATAAAGGGGGCAAAGGTCCCAACACGATGTAGGTGCTAGCACCTTGGCCCCCCAAAGCCAAACGGAACAAGCACTTCTCCATGATCACCGAACTGGGAATCAGGAAAGACCAGCTCCCCTGGCTCAGAAGATGGGTAAGGACACCGATGGCCTCACCCCCAGGATGTCACATACCATCTAGGGGAGGGGCAGAGGTGGGGTGGAGAATCTGAGAGACCCCAAAGGCAGTGACTAAACTACACCTCAGAGGCGGCCACAGGAACTTTTCTAAAAGGTGGTGTCCCCTGTCCCTACTGCCCACCAGACAGGGGCTTACCTGTGCACAAGAGAGCAATAAAGAGACCACGTTCTCTTCAGGGAGGAAAGTGGAGAGGAGCAAATTTGCAACATAGGTCTGTGCTTCCGGGAAAGTCTCCCTCAGCTACGCGTCAGATGGAAAACTCTGAGCCCCGAGAGAAGGTGATGTTACGGGCTTTAGGAGATAAGATTTCATTCTGGATCTCTGTTTTGTGTTTTGTGTTGTACTGTAATTACATGTCCATGTATAGTCTAGAGATTTTATGTTTTTTAAATGTTTCAAGGTGGTGTGGCTAGGGGGCAGGATATTGTGTCTTCTTGCCCTGGGTGTCACGTCTGGGTCATCTCTCACCGGCACTCAGTCCGGGGCAGGTCAGGGAGGAATCAGACAGGAACGGAATGACGGGTGCCCTGCCATGAAGCAGGGCCGTGAGGAGGAGAGACCGGACGGGTCCTTGGGTGAAGGGAGGAACCTTACTCCCCTCAGAATAAGTCTTCCCTCCAGGCAGCAACGTGGAGGCTACAGAACCAAAGAGTGAAGGCTCCTGTGTCTGGGAGGTAGAGCCAGAGGAGGCAGCTGAACAGTTGGAGAAGTCACTTATTCTCTGCCCGAGGAGGAGCGTTGTGGATTGCAATGGATGCGTGAGCCAGAGGGAAGAAGCTGACATGCACGTCCCACTGTAAACTCTGTGTTTGTGGGGGGGGGGGGGGGCACAGCAGTGAGACCGTCCAGTAGGACACCTACTGCGAGGGCAGGTCGAGCATGCATGACACGGTCCTCAGGTTACTCATAAACACAAACAATCACTCCGATTACAACTGGAGATGTTAATCGTATTCTTTTATTGTGATTTGGAGCAATTTTTCAAGAGGTGGAGTCTCTATTTAATTCAACCTTTCTTTTTTAACATTTGACACACACTTACTTTTCTCACCAGGAAAGAAGTGTATTACCCATGGGTACTCTAGTTAGAAACAGAAGTCCCGGGTGTTTGTTGGTATGCAAGTGTGTTTACAACCACTGTGCTTTCCAAAACTAAAATATACTGCAGAATGAGGGACTGTAGGGCTGGGGAGGGGCAGAGATGAATAAACCAACATGTCTACTCCCTGGAATGGTTACATTGCTCTATTGAGACCTTGGACTGTGCACAGGATTCCAAATGGCCACGTCTGGACAACCTGTTTCATCATTTTATTTTCACTCCCTCCGCCCAAACAAGTGTCTTGGCTCTCATCAGAGAGCCTTGCTCCTGAATCTCTACAGCCCGAGCAGCAATAAGAAACAAGAGAGCAGTCCAGGGGAGCAAAGGACTGTCACTGCCAAGAGCTATCTCGCAGGTTACCAGGATGCTCAGAAATTAAGACATGTTCATGGGTGTGAGTGGGCATCTGATTTAACTGCTATTAACGCAAGGGAATTTTCACACACACTCCTTCAAAAACACCCCCTTCCTGAGGGATGAGATGAATTAGGAAGACCACAGGCCTAAAATGTTCAGCTTCATAATTTCATTGCAGCCTGAAAATCTTAACTATTTCAATTTGCTCTCCAGAGAGAGAGGGAGAGAGACAGCAAGCGAGAGGGGCAAAGAGAAAGAACAAGCTTCTGTCCTTTAATCTGTTGAGAACAAGGGGGTGCAGGGTGAGGGGGGCATGCCCCTTGTGTGGAACAAAACATAATGTCCTGAGAGAAACTATCCTGTTCTGCAGTTGCGTTTTCTCAGGGATTCGTAAGGAAATGTTGCCACCTTCTGGACAAAGGCTCAAACAGCATCACCATCGTGAGGTCTAGCATGTTTATAAAGTCGTTTACGCGGGTTAATAAAGAACGTCGCTTTGGCTTCTTTTATTATATCTCCACAACATTGATATCCCCCCAAAGCAAGTCACTATAACAGCACCAATCATAGGCAAACTAGAACAGAAAGCCCAGTTCACCAATGAAGCCGATTCTCAAAGGAATGATCACTCACACTGTGTTCTTAACTCACAGGGTTTGAGGAAGGGGGGGGATAGATTCTCAGCCAGGTTTTTCTCTTCGTAGTTCTTTATGTAATAATCTTTCTCTTTAACAAATATGGTCAAGTTTATCTAGCTAAATGGTCTTGAATTTGATTTTTTTCACTATATTTTCGTGCTGTAAGGTCGCCAGTAATATTTTGAGCATTAAAAATTAAAACGCCTGTCCTCATCTCCTGATTATTCACAAAAATGCCATGCCCCCCTTTACCTTGTGAGGGTACCTTGCCCTTTAGCAAATTATCAATACCAGATGTATTCTCAGTAAAATAAGGCAGTTAAGATGGATGTGTTAGGCTATTTGAACAGCTATACATTGTGTCCCCCTGAAGAAAACTAAACAGCAGAGAAGGCATCGGTGTCCTCAGCTAGTACACACCACCGCAACAGCAAGCTGGGAGTCAGCTTCCCAGGCTTCGGGCTTACACCCTCCAGCGTGGAGGAGACTGCAGGAATAGAAAGTGCATTCTCTGCTGGATGAGGGCTGCATTACTCGTTCCTCTCAGGACTCTTTAAATGTGTAGGTTTCCGCAATAAGCCCAATGTCCCTCTTTGTTCAGGATCTCACAGAGGGCTTAGAGAAGCCTGCACCATTTCTCTGCAAAACTATTCATTTCTATGAGAATGTGGTCGATGGCGGTTGACAGCCCCGTGCACCTCTTCCACATTTGTCTGGAGGTGGGGGGGATCCTGTGGCAAGGCTCCATCTTGCAGGATGTCTCCCCAACGGCCACCAGACTGGTCCTCTGTTCCCTAACACTTGGGGAGGGGTGCCAGAAGCCCTATTGCCCAGTCAGAGGTGATAACTCCATTCTGTGCTGGAATGCTGCCTCGTCCACTTCCTCCACACTCATCCTCTGGCTAGAGGCAGCATCAGGTTCCTTGGCATCTCTGCCAACAAGAGACATGCAGGAGAAAGAGGCCTGTCGCGACCAAATGATCACGCAGCCGGCCACATTTCTTTGACCAACTGGCAGACGGTTCTTTTGTCGTCCACCAGACACTCGCTGCGATATGTGAGATCACTACATCAAGTACCACCTGCCAGGGCAAGCAATCAGACTGTGCAGGGGGACAGGTGCCCCAGGGGAATGGTGGATGTGGGGTGCACGGGGGAGAGAGAGGCACTCAGCCACCAGCCACCTCCATATAAATCTCAAATTACTAGCTGCACTGCTGACTTGAAAAGCACAATCTGAAATGTGAAATGCCGACTGACTAGCAGCCCGTTCAGCGTGAACAGCTTTGCACAGGAGGGGCTGCATGAAGGAGCATAAAGAGAAATAAAGGGGAGAAATAGGGGAAAAAAAAAAAAAAGCACATTCTTCTTAGAAACCTTCTTGTTTTGAATTGGGAAGTCCCTGGTACAGAAATTTCTTTGGTGCTGGTGATAATCTGGGCCTGCAAGGGCTAAATTGATTCTCTGTCCTGCAGGGGCTGAATATCAAGGAACAAATGCATTAATCACGGCAGAGCCTGTGTGCCAACGCGCATAAAGACCACTGCGCCCAGCAGAGGCAATCACCGGAACCTTTCCACCGACCACACGCTCCCAAGTAGCTCTCTGAAGTCTCATTACTAAGGGACTGTGTGGTGGGAGGATCGGGGGTTGCATCTAACTTTCTTTCTCTGAAACATGCATTTTGAAATAAATGGATTTAGCCTTATGTTTTAAAAAAGGGGTGGAGTCAGGGGAAAAATCTTTGGACCAGAGTCATTATAGATGAAACAAACACATGGACAGACACACACACACACACACATGCACAAAAGCTTTCAGGGAGAAACAGAAAATAATGTTTTGCAATTATGGTCCACAGCTGCTGTGGTTCCAATGTGCGCGTGCTACACAGGTGCGGCCATTATAACAATGAATAGCACACATTAAAGGTGCCATCCATTGGGATAACAATACTAGGGTTGAAAAGGTATTTTCATTTGCAGTCTGATGTTAGGCAGAAAATAAAATAAGGCATTTCACAGCCAGCCTGATGGCTCAGCTGCTACGTGGGAGGCCCAAGCGCAAGATGAATCTAGGACCCTTACATTTACATGTGTGTCTGACAGTGGGGACCTGGTGGCGCTTCCCAGAGAGACCACCAAATCTATTCCTATTCTAAAAAGGCTGCCGAGCATGAATTGGGGGGAACTGAGGCTCCTTGCAGTTTGTGGAGTCAGAGCACCAACCAGTGTGACATCTCTCCCTGCCTGGCACCTACGAGTCTCTGGATCCTAGAAAGATCACTGGAAAAAAGACACAGAGAAAGGCTCCCACAGGGACAGAAGCCTGGAGGAGGAAGTGGCTTTGAAACAGCTCCAACACAGGCTCCGTCTCCAGGTGGTGCCGTCACTCCCACTGCCCCACCACACAGAAAGGGCCTTCCCAGGACCACCGGGAAGCTGAGTCTAAGCTGAAAATAGTCAACCTGCTTAGCTCACTTCTCCTTTTAAAATCTCAGCAGTGGGATAGGCACAGCATCTCCTTTTGTTTGCTTGCCACAACTTCTCAAATCATGAAACTCTTTAAGTGGAAAAATGCATCTTCAGGCAAGCAAGACATTCATGCAGACTGATAGAAAAAGCTGGGGAAGAGCGAGCCTGGGGTGGTGCCAAAAAAATCAGCTTTCAGATAAGACAAAAGACCACATCTGAGTGTGGCCAGCTCTGTGATCTTGAGCAAATTATTTAACCTTGCTGAACCTCTGCAAGGTGAGGTTAATAGAATCTTCTGTATAGGGTTGTAGTGAGAATCCAGCAACAAGAAGGGCGTGAACATGCTGTTAAGAGCTTGGATCACACAGTTAGCACTAAAGAAATGGCAGAGATTATGAAAAGTTGCTTCCCTTTCTCTAAATTCATTTTCCTCAGTGGGTCTATGAATAACTTCTAAGCAATTCTAGGCAAGAAAATAAAAATCTGTATCAGGAAAGAAGGAAGAAAAGTACTATACATATTTCTGATACTATAGAGTTAGCTTTAGAACAGACACTTCAAAAAGACTTAAAAATTGTTTCTAAAACTCAACAGAATAATTTTTTGTATCATCTACATTTAACAGTGGTGAAAGCAAACAAATAATGCATGTTGTAGGGTGGGTTTTAAAAGCCGAGGGTCTATCTGCCCCAGGTGGGTGTTGGCATGGCTCTTGTGGAGTGGGCACACTTCCCCAGAGCCCAGGTGGAAAGCCGTCCACTGCTCAGAAGCCTGGCAGCCTGCTGCTCTGGCACTGAGCTGCTCAGGGGCGTGGGAGCACATAACCCTCAGCAGGAGGAAAGCCATCCTCGGGAAATGGGATAGATCCCAGTTACCCAGGAAGGTGGGAACACAGCCCTTTTTAGAGGCCTTAAAAGTGAAGAGAGGATTAAAATTAATTTGGAACTTCACAGGAAGCCTGCATAATGAAAACAAAACTCGATTGCAATGCTGTCTGGCACGCTCTGGGTCTGGAAGTGCTCACACAGCAGAGCTCTGGATAGGTTGAAGCCCACTGAGGAGAAAACAACAAAAATACAGTGATGAGGGTGGTGATAATGATGCTGATGTTGGGACGGTGAGAGTGGTGGCAGTGGGGGGAAAAAGTCTTATCAGTCAAGTTCTCAGGAACCACAGGACCCTGCAGCACTTTCATACTGTTAAGTTTATTCATTTATTCAACTAGATTTGTTGACCATGTAGTATGAACCAACACTATCCTAAGTCCATTAATAAAACATCAGGCCCCATGACAAGAAGCAGAGACAAGCACATCAACGCACAATCCTAAGATCATATGTTACAGTATTTATCAGAGGAAAAAAGAGATGCCGTGAGGACCCTTAAGGGATGCCGTGGGATGTCCTTGCCCAACGATGCTTAATCCTGACTTTAGGAGACGTTCATAAGAGGAGCTGATACCTAGACTGAAATTAGACAGGTAAGAAAGGAGGAATGTGCAGAAAATGCAGGAGCCAAAGGGTACAAGGACAAGTCCTTTGCAAAACTCAAGTGCAACTATGATTTAATAATAAAAACAATTAAAAAAAAAAAACTCAAGTGCAAGCTAGAATGCAAAGAGGGACAAACAGGAGAGGATAGGATGGTTGAAGTTCATCCAGCCCCAGATGCCGTATGTACTAAGGATGAGTAGGGGCGAGAGGGATCTCTGGCCAAAGTGATTACAGATGAAACACAACGCGGTAGCCAGACTTCAGGATAGCCTCCAACAACCCACGCCTGTGCAGCCCCGCCCCAGCTGTAGCGGGGTTGGACTGTATGACCAGTAGAGCATGCCTGAAGGAACAGAAGGTCCCTTCTGAGCTTAGGTTGTAGAACACACTGCAGTTTTGCTCTTTCTCGTGGCTTGCTCTGGGGAAGCTAGCTGCTGTGTCTTGAGGCAACCTGTGAAGATATCCCCAAGCAGGGCCTTGCCAGTGCTTAGAAGCAATACTTCCTCCCTAGTCAATCTTCAGAGGACCACAGCCTCGCCAGAAACCCTGAGCCAGAACCACCCAGCCAAGGGGTGTTTCTGACCCTCAGATACTGTGGTAGATAAGAAATGTTCATTGTTTTAAGATGCTAAACTTTAGACTGATATATTACACAGCAAAGATAGCTAATACACCTAATAACATGTTCAAAACATAGATATATGCATTCCTATGTGAAAGAGCAGATGATGAAGAAAAACATTTCATACGCTGTTTTATACATTATAGACTGGCATGTTGTATTTATAATGATAAAGTTTCTTTTTTATTAATCTTTGTCTCAAATGAAACATAAAAGTAATTTTTAAAACTAATGCTTGATGATATTACCAATTAAGGCCTGTAAATGAATGTAAAGCAGATTATCAGAGGTATTTTTATTTCATTTTATTTATTTATTTATTAATTTTTGAGACAGAGCCTCAAGCTGTCACCCTGGATAGAGTGCTGTGGCATCACAGCTCACAGCAACCTCCAACTCCTGGGCTCAAGTGAGTCTCTTGCCTCCACCTCCCAAGTAGCTGGGACTATAGGCACCCGCCACAAA
>CAUYON010073597.1:0-23227 GCA_963573935.1 Arctocebus calabarensis | reverse complement strand
TGCAAATGTCTTTGTTGTAAAATGATTTTGATCATCTGGGTATATACCTAGTAGAGGAATTGGAGGATCGGATGGTAGGTGTACTTTTAGTTCCTTGAGTGTTCTCCAAACTTCTTTCCAAAAACGTCATATTAGCTTGCATTCCCACCAGCACTGTAGAAGCATTCCCTTCTCTCCACATCCATGCCAATATCTGATGGAAGATGGTTTTGAGATTTTGTAATGTGAGTTCATCTTGCTGGAGTTAGATGGTATCTCAAAGTGGTTTTGATTTGCATTTCTCTGATGATTGGCATTTTTTTCATGTGTGTGTAGGCCATGTGCCTGTCTTCATCAGAGAAGTTTCTGTTTAAGTCTCTTGCCCACTTAGAAATGGGGTTATTTGTTCTTTTCTTATTGATTAGTTTGAGTTCTCTGTAGATTCTAGTTATCAGACCTTTGTTGGAAGCATAACCTGCAAAAATCTTCTCCCGTTCTGAAGGTTGTCTGTTTGCTTTACTTACCGTGCTCTTGGCTGTGCAAAAGCTTTTTAGTTTGATCAGATCCCAGTAATGGATTTTTGGTGTTGCTTCAATTGCCGGGGGTGGGGGTGGGGCAGGGAGGGTCCTCCTCATAAAATATTCACCCAGGCTGATTCCTTCAAGTGTTTTCCCCACACTCTCTTCTAGTATTTTTATATTTTCATATTTTAAGCTTTTGAATCTTTTATCCACTGAGAATCAATTTTTGTTAATGGTGAAATGTAGGGGTCCAGTTTCAGTCTTCTACAGGTTGCCAGGTAGTTCACCCAACACCATTTGTTAAATAGGGATGATTTCCCCCACTGAATTTTTTTTTTTTGTAGAGACAGAGTCTCACTTTATCGCCCTCGGTAGAGTACTGTGGCGTCACACAGCTCACAGCAACCTCCAACTCCTGGGCTTAAGCGATTCTCTTGCCTCAGCCTCCAGAGTAGCTGCAACTACAGGTGCCCACCACAACGCCCGGCTATTTTTCTGTTTTGCAGTTCGGCCGAGGCCAGGTTTGAATCTGCCACCTCTGGTATATGGGACCAGCGCCCTACTCAATGAGCCACAGGTGCCGCCCCTCCTCCCCCCCACTGAATATTTTTGATAGGCTTGTCGAAGATCAAATGATGATAAGTAGCTGGGTTCATCTCTTGGTTCTCTATTCTGTTCCATAAGTCTACTGCTCTGTTTTTGTGCCAGTACCATGCTGTTTTGATCACTTTAGATTTATAGTACAGCCTGAAGGGTGATAAGGGGATACCTCCTGATTTGTTCTTATTTCTGAGGAATGTATTTGCTATTCAAGGTTTGATTTTCCATATAAAATGAAGTACTATTTTTTCAAGTTCTTTAAAGTATGACAATGGTGCTTTAATAGGGATTGCATTAAATCTGTAAATTGCTTTGGGTAGTATGGACATTGTAACAATGTTGATTCTTCCCAGTCATGAGCATGGTATGTTTTTCCATTTGTTAACATCTTCAGCTATTTCTTTTCTCAGAGGTTCATAGTTCTCTTTATAGAGATCTTTCATGTCCTTTGTTAGGTAAATTCCCAAATATTTCATCTTCTTTGGCACTACTGTGAAAGGAATAGCGTCCTTGACTGTTTTTCCAGCTTGGCTATTGTTGGTATATATAAAGGCTACTGACTTCTAAGTATTGATTTTGTATCCTGAGATGCTGCTATATTCCTTGATCACTTCTAAGAGTTTTGAAGTTGAGTCCCTGGGATTTTCCAGGTATAGGATCATATCATCAGCAAAGAGTGAGAGTTTGATCTCCTCTGACCCTATTTGGATACCCTTGATGGACTTCTCTTGCCTGATTGTGATGGGTAAGACTTCCATTACTATACTGAATAGCAGTGGAGGCAGTGGACATCCTTGCCTCATTCCTGATCTGAGTGGAAATGTTTTCAATTTCACACCATTCAATGTGATATTGGCTGTGGGTTTGCTGTATCAGTTTAAGAAATGCCCCTTCTATGTCTATTTTTCTTAAGTGTTCTGATCATGAAAAGATGCTGGATATTATCAAAGGCTTTTTCTACATCAATTGAGAGAATCACATGGTCTTTGTTTTTTGTTTTGTTGGCGTGATGTTGGATCCTCTATGGCCCTGGTCTCGATCCCAGCACAAAGGAACCAGGCGAGAGGCGGATTAAAAGTACAAGCTTATAGGAGGCAGGCTATCCTTGATTGCAGGGTAGCCCTGAGCAATCTCTGCAGTAGCCTTTTACTGAGACAGCACAAGACAGGTGAGGGGAGTATTAGACAATGACTACGTGCCCAAGGCTCACCATAGGCTCCGGTTCTCTCTCCACAAAGAGCACTTGCAGACAAATTGGCTGAGGGCCCGCCTCCCAGCTGCAAATCGTCTTGCTCAGAGGTCGTGTGGCTCTTGGCGTTCTCTACAGTGTGATGTATTATATTTATAGATTTGCGTATGTTGAACCAACTCTGTAACTCTGGAATAAAACCAACTTGATCATAGTGTATAATTTTTTTGATGTGTTGTTGAATTCTGTTTGCTAAGATCTTATTGAATATTTTTGCATCAATATTCATTAATGATATTGGTCTATAATTTTCTTTGTTTGTCGGATCCTTTCCTGGTTTGGGTGATATTTCAGGGTGATATTTCCTTCAAAGAATGTGTTGGGATGTATTCCTTCTTTTTCTATACTTTGGAAAACATTATATAATATAGGTACTAGTTCTTCTTGAAAGGTTTGATAGAATTCGGATGTGAAACCATCTGGTCCCAGACTTTTCTTTTTTGAGAGATTTTGTATTCTTGATGCTATTTCAGTGATTGATAAAGGTCTATTCAAGATTTCTAATTCTTTCTGGTTGAGTCTAGGAAGGTGGCATACTTCCAGGTATTGGAAGTATGGTTCCAGGTATTGGTTCATTTCCTTCAGATTTTCATATTTCTCTATTTCTCTTTCTCTAAAGATTTGAGGATTTTTTGTATTTCTGAAGTGTCTGTTGTTATTTCTTATTTATCATTTTTGATATAAGAGATTTTACTTCTCTATTTCTGGTTAGGTTGGTCAAAGGTTTATTAACTTTGTTAATCTTTTCAAAAAAACCACTTTTTGTTTCATTGATCTTCTGAATGATTCTTTTGTTTTCAATTTCATTTAATTCTGCCCTAATTTGAGTTATTTCTTTCCTTCTGTGGGCTTGGGGTTGTAATGTTCTTCCTTTTCCAGTTGCTTGAGATGATCTATTAAGTTGTTGGTTTCCTCTCTTTCTGTTTTCTTGATGAAGGCTTCCAATGCTATAAATTTCCCTCTTAGGACTGCCTTTGCAGTATCCCACAGGTTTTGATAATTTTTGTCTTCGTTATCATTTAGTTCCAAAAATTTGGTGATTTCCCTCTTAATCTCATCTTTGACCCAGCTATCAGTCAGCCTAAGATTATTTAACTTCCATGACTTGTTTGAGTCTGAAGATTCCCATTGCTGTTGAGTTCAACTTTTATTCTATGGTTGTCCCAGAGGAATAATTTCTACACTTTTAAATTTGCTGAGGTTAGACTTGTGTCCTAGGATATGATCTATTTTGGATGACCCGTGGGCTGATGTGAAGAATGTATATTAAGTTTTATTTTGGTGAAATGTTCTATATAGGTCTGTAAAGTCCATTTTTTCTAGGGTCAGGTTTAAGTCTAATGTTTCTTTCTTTAGTTTCTTCTTAGAGGATCTATCCAAAACTGTCAAAGGGGTATTAAAATCTCCAACTATTATAGTGCAAGAAGATATCAAGTTGTTCGTGTCTGTCAGGATCTGTTTTATGAATTGAGGAGCATTCTGGTAGGGTGTATAGAAGTTAATTATCAAAATCTCTTCATGTTGGGTGTTTCCCTTGACAAATATGGAGTGACCTTCTTTATCTTTCTTTATCTTTTTTGGTTTGAAGCCAATTGTATCTGTTACTGAAATTGCAACATCTGCTTTTTTTCTGGTTTCTATTTGCCTGTATTATACAAGTCCATCCCTTCACCCTGAGTGTATTTTTATCCTTTAAGGTAAGGTGAGATTCATGTGTACAACAGATATCCGATCTGAGTTTATGTATCCAGTCATCCAGCCTGTGCCTCTTTAGAGGACAATTTAAACCATTCACATTAATTGAGAGAATTGATAAGACTGGATATGTTTTGTGTCATGATTTTCCAATGTCCAGTGGACAATTTTAATCCTTTACCACTCTGGAAGTTTGGTTTTGTTCAAAAAGTTTCTGGGTGAGTTTACTTTGGAGGTAGAGCATTGCACTGGTCATTGTGGAGGATGGGTCTGAGAATATCCTGGAGAGCTGGTTTGGGAATGCCATTTAAATGAATCTTCTAACTTGTCAATCATTTGTTCCTTTCAATTATCTTTCTCCTTTTTCATTCCATCTCTTCTACTTTTGTGTTGTGTTCTGAGAATAGACTTTCTGTCTGATAGTCTAGTGTTGTTTGCATCTTTGTGTGGATGGTGCAGCACAGCGTTAAGACCTGCAGTGAAATTTCTAGAGAATAAGGAAACTACTTGCTCTCTCGGCAAGTAGTGAATTTTCTTTATTTTACCACAGCTTATATAATCATTTCTACACGTACACACTTTTAATCAATAATCTTGTGACTCAAAATCCCATGACCCAGGTTTCATGCTGCCCAGCATCACTGAGTCTGCTGATTAATTGATAACCATTCTACTAACCTCATCTGAAGTTATTCTTGTACTATATAATTAAAGGAAATCCACAAAACAAGTTTCTGGAGGAATGAGCTGCTTGAATGCTCAACATAACAAACCATCTGGAGGTAGTTGTTCATCTTAGGGAGTAAACAGGAAATTCCTGAGATACACACATTTTCTGCTTGAAGGCCTGCCTCCACAAAGCTAGGTTTCATTACATCTACATGACTAGACCTTTTAGCCACATATGGAATTCTATCCAGGTGTTTTTCCTTTCTTACTCACAAAAGATTTTAAACTTACTCCCTCAGAATGGAATTGTTTTTAAATGTTTACTCATAGGCTTTCTGCCTATAATTTTTCATTTCTTTTTTTTGTGGTTTTGGGCATTCATATCACTCATAAGTAATGCAAAAATTGCAGTGTGTCTTTCATTCTCTTGATTAGCTTGTTTAATTTTTTTACACATAATATATAAAATCAAACACAAAATCAACACAATGCAAATGACTCTACAGAACTTCCAATTAAATGATTAATCTTTGGTAATGGGTTCATTTGCTCTATTCCATCAACAGTTCCTTTTAAAATAGAATCTCCATTAACTTTTTCTAATTATGTTGAAAAGTGGGATAAACTTCATGCTGTAAATTAACAATGTCAGTGGTTAAATTTTTATGATTTAACAAATGTGTTTTCACTTTTTCCCTAGGGAATTTAGTTTCATTGTACATAACAGGAATAATACAAAAAGTTTTCATATTCCAAACACATTTCAATTTTATCTATTTCTTCATGCTAACCAATTTATGTCCCTACATAACAATAGTTTGTTCTAAAGCAGACAATTCATTGTATATTTCAGTGACAATTTATTTTTCGACAGTGCATAATTGTTCTGAGTTCTTATGCCAATCAGCCACAAAGTTCTGAGTTTTTAAGTTTTCTGTTAATGCAACACCAGAAGTTGCAGCTGTAGCAGTAACCGCAATGATCCCCAAGATGGCAGCAATGAGCAGTCCAAGAAAACATGTGCTTCTTTTCAGGATCTTATCAGCTAAATGTTGTAGAATTGAGAGAGCTGGAGATTCTTCTCAAGGCCAGGTCAGATTAAATGGAAGCCACACTCTGGTATGTGCTCTCAACCAATACAGCTGTTCCTTAGATGGATTAAAACTGTCTCCAAGTTGGCATGGGGGTTTCCTTTATCTAGGGTAGGGCTGATCATTTCTCCCTTTGGGTCATTGTCAGCTTTAGTCCATTCAAGTGTGATATCCTTTGTCTCTCCGTCTTCCAGGTCTGTTTCCAGGGGGCCATGTTTTAGTTTCAGATTTTTATCTGGAACCCAAATTTTAGTATTTCCTGTAGAAATATAAGCATAACCTCTTCCCCAACATATAACATTTGCTGGAATCCATGAATTTGTTAAAGTGTCTTTGTAATAAACTGGCTGATTTAATTGAGGAGAAGTAATTGTTATCCAATGCTTATATGCTGGAATCTCATCTTTATCATTCATATTCAAAAAATTTAAAGTAAAAAGAGCTGAATATACTCTATTTCTGGGGGTTACATTATACTGTTCTCCCCCCCTTTTTTGTTTTGAAACCACCTCTTTTAATGTTCGATTTTGTCTTTCAATGATGGCTTGTCCTGTACTATTACCAGTTATGCCAGTAATATGCTTTATATTATGTAATTTGAAAAAAACTTGACATTTATTAGAAATATAAGCAGAACCATTATCTGTTTTTATAGTTTGAGGTTTCTCCATGACTGATAAAGCTTCCAGCATTGAGAGATTATAGCACCAGCCTTCTCAGATGTTATTGCTGATGCCCATGAAAAATAAGAATAAGTATCTATAGAATGATGAATATATTTTAATTTTCCAAATTCTTGAAATTGAGTGACATCCATTTGCCAGAAATGATTAGATAATAAACCTCTAGGATTGACTCCCATAGGTAAATGTGGAGCTTTTAGAGGTTGACAAGTAGGGCAAAAGTATATTATAGTTCTTGCAGTATGCCAAGAAATATCATGTCTTCTTTTTAAAGCTTGAGCATTAGTATGATGTAAAGTATGCTCACATTGGGCAGATAAACTAAACCTACTCATTGATCAATAGTTTGAATGCCCAATGAAATAAACCCTGGTAAATTGGAATGAGCTCTTGCATGAGTGATATACATAGGAGGAGACCTATTTCTAATTAATTGCTGAAGAGAAGAAAATAATAAAAGAAGTTCTTATGTACTAGATGGTAAAGTAACAGTTTCAATAATTTGAACCCCATGTGTAGAATATTTAGAGTTGCTGATAATATTAATTGCTTAATCAGGATAATCTGTTAAAAATAATATAATAGCAAATAATTCTGCTTTCTGTACAGACAAATAAGGGGACTGTTGCACTTTATGAGTAATAGGACCTAAATATCCAGATATTCCCATTTTATTTGCATCTGTATAAAATGCTTCTGCATATGGAATAGGTTCTAGTTTTACTATTTTAGGTAAAATCAAGAAGTATTTTTAAGGAATTGAATTCTTTTATCTGGAGGATAATGATTATCTATTACTCCAATATAGTCTGACAATGCAATTTGCCAATCTACATTTAACATAAGCAAATCAGATACTTGACTATTAGTTAAAGGAACAATTTTTTCAGGATCTCTTCTAACTAACTGTCTTAAATGCTGTCTTCCCTTTAAAATTATAAGAGCCATTTTTTGAATATTTGTTTCCATCCTTTTAGGTATTTATTTGGTAAAAAGCACCACTCAATAAAAGTTGATTCCTGCACAATCAATCTTGTAGGATCGTGAATGGATGGAAAAACATAAATGTAGAAATTATCAAATTGAGAAATTTGATTTAATTGAGAATCCTGAATATGTTCCTCAATCCATTATAATTCTTTTTCAGCCTCTGGATTAAGCTGCCTAGGGCTATGGGGATTAGGATCCCCTTCCAAAATGGAAAATAAATTAGTAAGAGAATAAGTAGGAATTCCTAAGGTTGATCTTATCAAATTAATATCTCCTAATAATTTTTGAAAATCATTTAAAGTTTCCAAGGGAATCTCTTCTAATTTGAATTTTTTCAGGAATAATATTTTGAGCAGTAATACAATTTCCTAAATATTCCCAAGGTTCTTGAGTTTGAACTTTATCTTCTGCTAATTGAAGACCATATTCTTTAAATTTAAGACATGTCAATTGATATAAATCTTATAATTTTTTGGAACATGGATGAGCTAATAATATATCATCCATATAATGTAAGCACATGCTTTCTGGAAAAGCTTTTCTAAGTTCTTCTAAACGTTGATCTACTAACAATTGACACAAGGTGGGGCTATTAAGCATACTTTGAGGAAACACTTTCCACTGGAACCTTCTAGTGTGCTTTTTCTTGTTTAAGCTAGGAATGGTAAAAGCAAAGCATTCCATATCCTTAGGTTGTAAATGAATGGTAAAAAGGCAATCTTTTAAAACAATAATTATTATAGGATAATGTTTTGATATTAAAGTAGGATTAGGAATCCCAGTTGCAAGGAACCTATTGGCTGGATAACTGCATTAATTTTTCTTAAATCTGTTAACATTCTCCATTTACTCAATTTCTTTTTAATTACAAATACTGGGGAATTCCATACGCTAGTAGAATGTTCTATGTGACCAGCTTGTAATTGCTCATCAATTAATTGTAGCGCTTCTAATTTTACCAGAGGAAGGGACCACTGCTCCACCAAAACCAGTTTGTCTATTTTCCAGTGCAAGGAAAGAGTGAAGCACTGAGCAGAGGCCCCTAGGACAAATCCTCTGATAAGGAAGGACGCTGTAGGCCTGTTTTATCATGGTCAATTTAAATTATTTCAGGCTTTCTAGAAGGGGTGGGCTGAGTTGGATCATAGCCCAAGTTAAACATTATATTTTTGGCAGCTTTTGAAATCATGGGGATAGTAAGTATAGCTCCGCATTGTTGTAACAAATTTCAGCCCCACAAAGTATGGGCTATGGATGCCATGTAGGGGCAGATCTAAGCTGTCTGTCCCTCAGGTCCTTCACATGTTACTTCAAAGGCCCTTTGTTCAATATTAGTCATTGTCCCAATTCCAATGAAGGTGGCTTTCACTTGTGTTTTTGGCCAGTGTTTAGGCCACATATGAGAGGTAATAATGGAAACATCTGCTCCTGTGTCTATTAGCCCTTCAATTTGGATATCATTTGCAAAGGTTAGTTTACATTGAGGGCAAGTATCATTCAAGAAAGTATGCCAAAAATCATGTTTTCCTGTGCTTCCAAAACCACCTTCCCTGGTAATTGGAACTGTTTTGCCCTTATGATAAGGTAAAATTAACATTTGAGCCACATGATGTCCTGCAGACAATTGGATGTTTTTTGTGGCTGAGGTCATTATTAAAATTTCACCTTTATAATTCTCATCAATTAACACAAAGTTCTTCCATAGTAAAGCTGCTCCTTCCTAATATTAATTCTACAGTCCCTGAAGGTAGGGACCCTAAACATCAGTGGGTAATTTTTTAGATTTTCCACTATTAAGGTTAACATCTATTAATATAGGGAGATCTATTTTTTTTTATTTTTTATTTTTTATTTTTTGTAGAGACAGACTCTCACTTTATTGTCCTCCAAAGAGTGCCGTGGTGTCACACAGCTCACAGCAACCTCCAACTCCTGGGCTTAGGAGATTCTCTTGTCTCAGCCTCCCAAGTAGCTGGGTCGACAGGCGCCCACCAAATGCCCGGCTTTTTTTCTGTTTTGCAGTTCAGCGGAGGCTGGGTTTGAACCCACCACCTTCAGTATATAGGGGCTGGCACCCTACTGGTTGAGTCACAGATGCCGCCCAATATAGGGAAATCTAAAGCTGTACTTCTTTGAGCGGCTTGAAATAAATCCTGGACATGAAGTTTGTTTTCTGAACTTAGCTCTGATTCATTTGGGCATGGGCTTGGTCATTGCCCACTGGGAACTGCTGGAGGGGGCTTGAATTGTTTTTCTGGGGACTTTGAACTGGCCCCCCATCAGAGTTTCCCTGGTTCTGGGCAGAAGGTAAAATGTTGCCATCTTTGTCTTTAACTGAACGGCATTCATTAGTCCAATGTTTACCTTTGTCACACCAGCGACATAAACCCTGAAGCTTAGGCTCCACCCAAGTTTCACTTCTGCCCTTTCTACATTCCTTTTTAATGTGACCAGTTTTTCCACAATTGTAGCACTTAGGTTTTTCATGACCAATTTATAAAGCTGAAGCTAATAAATTACCTTGAAAAGTACCTGATCCCACCTTGTGACAAGTGCGATTGTCAATGGTAACATTTCTTGATTATTTTAATCCTGCCATGGCCTGCTTGCAATCATCGTTAGCATTTTTGAAGGCTAATTGCAGGAGCAGCATTTTTTGAGCATCTTCTCCAGGCACTGACCTCTCAATGGCAGATTGTAAATGAGCAATGAATTCAGTATATGGTTCATTATTTCCTTAAAACACTTTTGTGAAGAATTGTTTAATTTCCCCCTTTTCATCAAGGTGCTGCCTTGCAGTGAGACAATGGTCTTGAATCTGAAGCAATAATTCATTAGGAAACTGTATTTGAGCATTTACACTTTCAAAATTTCCAGCTCCTGTTAATTAATCAAAATTAAAAGTTGGAGGAATTTCTTGCCGGCAAGCCTGCTTTTTTGCCTCCTCCATCCACCAAGATTTAAATTGAATGTATTGTCCAGGACTCAAGGTTATCTGAGCTAATGTGTCCCAATCTATAGGAATAATGAGATGGTTGCTACAATAGGATTTTAAAATTCCCATAACATATGGTGAGTTAGGACCATAAACAGGAAAAGCATCTTTTAGTATTCTTAAAACTTGTATTTTAATAGCAATATGGGCATTCTAAACTTGTCCATTGTCCTGTATTTCCCCAAATATTGGGAAAGTGAAAGCACCAGCTGGAGGCTCATTAGAAGCTTGGGGCTGTGCCTGAGAAGACTGGGCATTCTGTACAATGTTAAAAGTTGCTGGATCAACAGGAAAATGAACTTTTGTAACAAACTGAGGATCTAGAGGATTTGGCCACACTGGATAACAACCTGGAGGAGCAGTGGGAGTTAAAGGTTAATTTTGCAAAGTTGCAAAATACTTATGCTTAGGAGGTTTTGAATAACATTTCTCAATGACCTGGCAACACTGGGTTAACATTGTCTTAATTTCAGCCATATCCTCACTATCAGAAAAATTAGTAATAGTACTATTGAAGTCACTTTTAGTTTGATCTTTGTCTGACTCTTTCTTAACCTCTGGAGTTTGTGCAGGTTCATCATACACAGGTTCCTCATTCTCCAGCCCCTCTTAAGGGAGTGAGAGAGGAATATCTTCAGGACATTCTATATCAGAACTAGATTGTAAAGGTTCCAATGCCACAGTTACCGAGTGATAGACAGCCCAAATTTCTCAACCTATGCATTCTCCCCTCTGGTGGGCACGTCTAATAGCCTTGCCAACACTTCTCCACACTTTTAAATTTAACTGATTTTTCTTTTCAGGAACAAACCACTAGCAATGCTTAGCTACCACCTGAAACAATCCTTGCAAACTTTTTGTTTTGACCATGGTACCTGTTGACTTTAACACGATCATAAGCAAAGACACATATTTATCTCACAAGGACTGAGAGTTCCCCATAATTCCTTATTCTATTGCTGCAAGGTCTCACGTACTTACTGTGCCATGACTAACCTTTCAGTTTCAAAGTGCCAGGCTTACCTTACCTTCATGTTTTTCTCTCTAAAAATTATTTGAACATCTTTGTTAAATTCCTGTGTTAAATTTCCAAATTTCTGTTTTCTCTTGAAGTTTGTTGCGCTTCTGTAACCAGTTATTTAGAATTCCTTGCCTGAGGTCACATATATTATTACTTTAGGTTTGGTAACTGCCATATTATTTTATCTTCTGATGGAGGTCATGTTTCTCTAAAATTTAGAGAAAATTGTTCTTGATATTTATAAACATTTGTAGCTGTTTGGGCACTAAAAAGTTAGGATTTTTTTCCCCTTATCATTCCAGTGTACCCTTTTCTGAAATCATCCTTCTTCTGAGGGCCGTCCAAGAATTCAGAGGCCTAACTCTTGAGTCAACTGTTACTTTAGCTATTTCAATACTAAAGGATAAACTCAGACCAGTTAAATTAAATGTATCTCTTTTCCCAAGCAGAGCAACCTCATAGCTGGCACCGCACTGGGTCACACCCCAAACCCATGGCCTCCAAGACAAGTGTAGTTCCAGAGCTCACCCAAGGCCCATAGCTACTACTCCCTGACTGCCACAGATATTTATTCAAAGCCCTAGGCCACTTTAGTCAGCAGGTGGTGAAGGTGGCTGGGACTTGGGTCTATCTTCCCAGGGTGGCCCACTGCTTCTGACCTAGTGTTGGCCTAGAAGAGCTGTGCAGGAGCAATGCCTGGAATTAAGGGCTTCAGAGTGTGACCTGGTCTATGTTTTGCTGTGGTGAGGCTGGTACTCAATTTCAAGGCAAATTCCCCTGTACCTTTCCCTCTCCTCCCCTGGGTAGATGGAATCCCTTTCTGTGCTGCTCCAGCTGGATCTAAGGAACAGGTGACTGTGGCTGTCCCCTGTACACTGCAGCTGCAATCATTCTGTGCTTCATCCTGAGCCTGCCACCTCCCAGTCCATGCTGCACAAAGCTCACACAAGAAATGTGGCTGCTGAGGCCACTTAATCATCTGATGGTGAAGTGAGCTGGAGTCAGGTTCCTCCCAGTAGGGCAGCAGACTTCCCTCTGTCCAGGCACTACTTTAAGTGTTCCCTCTGTGGACAGTGGCCTAGAATCAAGAGTGGTGGACATCTGCTTAGTACCGTAATCCACCATGACAAGGCATCACTGAGTTATAAAAAAAAAGTCTCACAACAACTTCTGTCTCCTCCCCAAGGCACACAGATGCTCTCTCCATGCTGTGCTGACTGGAGCTAAAGGAGGAGAGGTGTGTTCAATGCAAGGCTATAAGTATAACTGGTTTCCATTGGGAAATAACTGTGAATACCAGGTGTGATGCATGTCTCCTCCAAGGTGGTGAGCATCCTTCAGTATTTAGAAGAGTTATACATGCACATACTAAAGTTTAGAACAGAGTTTTACCACCTCTGCTCTGTACATGCTGTTGGTGCTATCCCATGTCCTGTAGGATGTTTAGAAGCTTTTTTGGCTCCTACCAGGAGCAAGTTCCTTGCCTTTCAGTCTTACTCTCTGCCAAGTTTTGTCAAACAAAATGTCTTTAGACATTGCCAGATGTCCCCTGGAGTAGAACGTGCCTCCTGGCTGAGAACTACTGTTTTACAGAAATCAGACCCATGGAGCAAATGTCTTTGAATTAAGGAAGAATTTATGATTATATATAATCAATAATAATTACAATATTATATATATTTATAAAATATGACTGAATTTGCTTGTTAGAGTTACAGTTTAATCTAATTTAAAAATATAACGGGAAATTTATTTACATTTATATTTTTATGGTTAAATGTTATTTTTATTTTATCATTATTATTATTATTTTATTTATTTTTTTTTTTTGCAAGGGGGGGGCTAGGTTTGAACCCACCACCTCTGGTATATAGAGCCAGCGCCCTACTCCTTTGAGCCACAGGCACCGCCAAGGTTAAATTTTGTTAAAACACTGCTTCAGGGCTCGGCGCCTATGGCTCAACAGGCTAAGGCGCCAGCCACGTACACCTGAGCTGGTGGGTTCGAATCCAGCCCCAGGGCCTGCCAAACAACAATGAAGGCTGCAACCAAAAAATGGCTGGGCGTTGTGGCGGGCACCTGTAGTCCCAGCTACTTGGGAGGCAAAGGCAGGAGACTCGCTTGAGCCCAGGAATTGGAGGTTGCTGTGAGCTGTGATGCCACAGCATCCTACCCAGGGTAACAGCTTGAGGCTCTGTCTCAAAAAAAACCAAACAAAACAAAACAAAAAAAAAACACTGCTTCAATATTAGAGGAACCAAATACAATTCGTATGTACCATTTGTGTAATTCATAAAAGGTTAGTTTGCTAAAATTACCAGAATTGCTTAGCATTTAAGAAAACATGGATTATTAAAAAGGTTTGAGAAACACAAAAGTCAAGAAACATAAAATCTGCAGAGATGGAAAATGAAGAACACCTCAAGAACACTGGTAAGACAAGCATGTCTAAACTTGGGCAGGTGAATCAGAAAGGATGCTGTCAACTGTGTTTCTTGAAAGTGAAGATTGGACCATAGCATAGTTGTTCTCAAAACTTTATAGTGATTTGTGCATGTATTTCATCTAGGTAGAGACCAAGGGTCATGCTAACATCCTGCAATGCACAGGTCAGGTCTCACAACAAAGAATGATGCAAACTAAAATATCATTGTGTCAAAGTTGAAAAAGGATGGAAATTAAATCTCAAGATCCTTCCTTCCTTCCTTCCTTCCTTCCTTCCTTCCTTCCTTCCTTCCTTCCTTCCTTCCTTCCTTCCTTCCTTTTCCTTTTTGAAAGAGAAGGAGAATGCTTCCTCAATTCCATAGCCTAATTCTAGGCTAAGCTGGAACAGAAGGGAACAGGTTCTCAATCCAGGTATCACTTTCATTCCTGAGCTCTCCTTGATGCCTAGTGCTGAACTGAGAGTTCTTTTTCTCTTGACATTTTGGGACAGGAAACTGTTCTAGCAAACCTGTTCCAGCCTGCAAGAATATCTATCTCACTGTTCCACACTGATAGCCAACTCTTCCATGTGGCAATGATTTGAATGTTTGTTTCCTCCAAGAATTCATGTTGAAACTTATTCCCCAGTGCAACAGTATTTTGAGGTAGGGTCTTCAGGAGCTAAGTAGGACAGAAGAACTCCTCTTTAATAGCTAGGACTAATGTTTTATAAAATAGACAGAAAGACCTAGCTTTTTTTTGTTTGCCCTTGTGGAATGTGATGACATAGCACAGCAAAAAAAGCGTCATCTTAAAGCAGAGGCTGGACCCTCTCCAGACACTGCAAACCTGCTGGTACCTTGACCTTGGACTTCCAGCCACCAGAAGCATAAGATATAAATGTCTATTCCTTATAAATTACCCAATCCCAGGTATCTTGTTGTAGCAGCAGAATCATATTAAGGCAAGTAATATGCTGAAGTCAAGTGGAAGAGCAGTTACTCATGCCGCCCTTCCCTGCCCTCAACTCCTGTCTATCTTCAATAAATATCCATCTCTCTGGTTCTGGGTGTGCCCAACTTCCCTCTTCCATGTGCTCACCTTATGTTCTCCATGCTTCCCGTAATGCATCACTGGGCTTAAAGAAACACATTCAGAATTGTGTGCTTCAAACACCAAAATCTCAGTATTGTTTGGAGTTTATGGTAGGTTTAAGAAACTCCGTGTTGAAAGCATTGTGGAATAATTTTTCCTGGAGTAGGAGCTGGAGAGGACAGGATATTATAAGCTGGTCCTTTCCCTAATAACTCTCCCTGCTATAACATATTTACTGTGTTTAACCTAATATTTTATATATCTTCTTATATAATATAGTTAATATACCTGAAAAGCATCAACCACAGGAGAGGATAACCTCTAATGACCTAATGAAGGAAGTGCACTTGTTCTTCAGTAAGAGAAAGCCAAGAGAAAGGAATAAGTCATAGAGGTCAGAAAATATTATTCACTGCTTCCCAAGTTTCACTCCCCCACCAAAAAACTGGTAAGGATCTCTCAGCCCATAATATAGGAGTTCCACTAGAAGCAACTTAGAGCAAGATAAAGCTTATGAAGAAGTGTCACAGAGATCCTGGAAGTATGGGAGCTAAACTATGTAGCGTGTGAGGACCAGGCCCAGCTCCCCACTGAGAAACATTTTAATGCAGGGACCAGGTGATCCTGTTGACCATCACACTGCTTCCCCAGAGACTAGATAGTGTCCACTCCTTTCTCATTGATTACAATTTATCCCTCATTCAGCTACCACCCACCTCTCTAAATATATACCCAGGTCCACCAAAAACTGTCTATGTTCAAAGCTTGGTTCACAAGGGCACACAGTTCCACTGGTTCCAGCCTCCTGCGATGGGGATATAATGCAGATTCTTAGCCATTTTTTGCATAGCTTCATTTTTCTTATCTGTGTGAAAATAGATGGGAAAACCGAGTTTGTGCATTGTCTGGCCCTGGGAATAGATGACATAGGAGATGAGGCCATGGTGCCGGTACTTTGGCATGGTGCCAACCATCCGTGTCTCTCCAGTCTGGTCCATTAGGGTCCAGGACACAGGAGTCCCCTCCGGCCCTAGCAGACAGAAGCTGGGAAAGGCCTGGATACAGCGCTCAATAAATCTCTGGCTTCTCTCATTGCCTCCAAAAGACCAAAACTTATTCACCAAGGTGGCATGTGTAACATCCAGAGATGAGAGTTTAAACATCTCTTGGTTGCTATGGAGAGTCCAAAAAGAAAACAACATACATGAATATGGAAGTTTATATTTTCCTTAACTCTATTGTCTCTCTATTGTCTTCAGAGTGGACAGAAAATACCAAATGCAAAGTCTTGGATTAGGAACAAGCTTATGATGATGCAGGAATGGAATGAAGGCCAGTGTGGTTGGGGGAAGTGAGCAGGAAGGGCAGGAAAGGTGGAAGTGGTAGCCAGAGAGCTGATATGTTTCAGATGAGATGGGAAATAGTGGAGTCTTTTAAGCAGGGAAGAAGAGGGTCTGAGTTATAATTTTAAAAAAGATTGTTCTTATTGCTTTAGAACATTGATTGCAGAAAGACCAGAGTAAAAACAGGGAGAGAAGCTGGGAGCTATTTGTGTAGAGGGAGGTGTGAGTCAGTGGAGTGACTTTTATCCAACTCACATGGGCTTGGGCTTGCCTCCACTGGGTGATAAAGTCTGTGTGTCCATCAGGGAAGGGGCCAGTTTCTTGGCTGTCTCAGACATTACATAGAGAATACGTTGCGTTTGTTTGAGTTTGAAAGATTTAGTGGTGGCAAGATTTTCTATCACGTCGTTCAAGCTGGGCTGTGAACCTAGTGGGCATCACAAGGAGAGATGTCATGGTTTGCATATCTTCATAGGAGAAACAGTCCAGTGGACTAGAAAGCATCTTAATTTAGATTCATAAACCCTTGGTTCTGGGTTTGGTGCTGCCGCTGGTGACTTGAGTTATGTAGTCAAGATTTGTGTAGTTATTTCCTGTTTTACTTATGTGAAAACATGCCCAGAGATTAATTCATTCATGGTCGTGTCTTTAGCGTCCATTCCTGGCGATGATCCCTTCCTGCACTTCATCTGACCTTGGGCATTTGACTTGCTCTCTCCATGGGTAAGAACATTTTAAGGTTACGCCTTGAGAAATTTCCTTTTTTAATGCTCCTGGTTATCTTAAGACCAACACCATAAAAATAGGCCTACGTCAGCCTGCTGGAAATGTATGTTCCTTTCATGCTATCACCACGGTCACCAGTTGGCACTACTGACAAACGGAATAATCATCCAAGCCAGTGAGTGAGGTAGAGCAACTAGCCTAAGTTCTCCAATCACCTGATTACAGCTCTCTGGGCAAACTTGGATGAGACAAGCAGAAGACTGACATGCAAAGCACAGTACAGTTTGTTCATTCACAGAATTATGAGGTTTGCTGTGCAGCCAATGTGAACATGTCTGTTTAGGCCTGGTTTAGGCCAAGTGCTTCCTATTCACAATTTCATGTGATCTCAGTGTACTATGTTGTATGTACCATTATTATCTTCATTTTTATGTATAAAGAACATGATCTCAGACAGAGTAAGTAATTTGACTGGGATCACATAGGAAATGATAGGCAGAAGTTGTCCTAGGGAGTCTGAGTCCAGTGGGCATGCTGGTCACCATGGCAGTTGTCCTTGGAGACCTGGGTGCTGTTCTGTGGCACATGAGCTATCACTCTGAGTCCAGGAATAGAAAGCCAGGCTCTACTCTACATCTCCCTAAGTGTTTTAGGTACCAGGGAATTATACTATGGTTTCCTATATGAAGCCCATTCCTTGCAAGTTTTAAGGTTTGCTTTGTTTCCCCCTTTACAGGTAAACTTACAGCTGTGTCAACAATTAGAAACCAGGATGTGGTTTTGGGGCTTGGCAGGAGACACATGTCAGATGAAGACACACATGCTCAGGACACAGAAGTGAGTCCGCACAGAACCATTTCTCTTACTTACTTTGAATTTGTAAATGCTGCTTCCAATTGATGACATCTGGTGAACCAAGGAATTCCTGGCAGTTTTTGAGATCTTTGGAGTAGATTTGGTAAGTATTGGTATAGTGATCAAGGTCATCTATCATATCCTGTTATCATTGGGAAAAGGAGAATGAAACATATTCCTTATTTACATGATTGTAATGCTATTTTTTAGAATTTCATTATAGTGTGATATTTTTAGGTAAGAAAATATGAGTATTTTATTGATGTGTTACAGTTTATATCTGGATCATTTAAATTATGAGATAAAGATTAGAGATTTAAGCATTCAATATATGGCAGAAAATTCCAGAACAGAACCATTTTTAATGAATATATTGCATTAAAATTTCAAGTCAAATACACAATTATTTAGAAAGCATTCCTCTATACCTCCCTAATCTTTAATAGGAGGAAGAGAATAACAATTAATAAGGAAAAGCCTTTGTTGAAAGAATAAATTTTACTATAGTTCAAATACCTATGAGGCACAAAAAGTGTGAATATGACAATACTGAAGTTGATACAGATAGCTCCTGATTAAAACCTCGTGTATATGCTGAAGAAGATGAAAATCAATGGCAAATGACTTCTGTCAAAAATACTATGGTTAAACATATTGTAATTCCTAAAAAAATGCTGCTTATTCGCTTATTCTCCTTAAATTATTTTTAAAATGATGCAGTTAATTGGAGGAAAAAGGCAGAAGAAAATATCACTATAACTGTAGCAGAGTTAGCGATTTAAGAAACCAGTGGAAGCATATTACAGAAAAATGTACTTACAGCACAGCAACCATACCAGTGACCCCTTTGGTGGCTCATGGTCATGTTTGAAAGAAAAGTGGTTTTCTTTCAGTTCAGTTTTTTAATGTAAATTTATTCATTTTCTATAAAGTTTATTAATAACTGTATCTTTAATTGATGAATAAAAGGTTAAATACTTATATTTACCATGTATAACATATTGTATTGAAATATGTAAAAATTGTGAAATGACTAAATTAAGCAATTCAATGTATGCCCATACTAAGAACATGGAGGACATTATACGGAGTCTGCACAGACACAGGAGAACACAGGAAGACAATTGCCACATGTTGTCACTTGTATGAGAAGTGTAAAAGAAGTTGAACTCAGAAATACAGGGTAGTATGCTGGTTACCAGGGGCTGGGTTGGTGGAGAGGATAGGGGGAGTGAGATGTTGGTAAGGTAAGGTACACAAGGTTTTAGTTAGACAAGAAGAGTTAAAGAGGAATATGCTATAGCATGGTGACTGTAGTTAATAACAATGTATTGTATTCTTGAAAATTGCTAAAGAATACATTTTACCTTCTTACCACAAAAATGGTAAACACGTATTGTTTGAAGTTTAATCATTTTATTTGTATTAAAGGTATAGTATTTGTGTTTTTTTGATTTTTCAAAATAAGCTTACATCAATTTTTACCTTGAATATATTAAATATTTAGTTTCACAAACTCTTTAGTCTTTCCTCAAAATGGAAAGTCTACCATTATTATTTTGCTATTTATACTCACTGTGACTCATTGTTTGTTTCATACCTTCATATTTTCACCATGCCTATTTTATCTGGTTGGAATGTCCCTTTTTCCTTTTTATTCCGAGAAAAATATATTTACTTACAAAATCTGGATGAGATGAGACTTCCACCAAGAAATGTCTTTAACTCTTAACTTTATCTGGTATCTCCCCACTTCTACTTCTGTCATTTAATCAGGCGTCACTTGGGTTATTTCTGCACCTCAGACATCTGTTATCATCGTATACTTTACACTGAACTGTGATTTATCTGTTTGTCTATCTTTTCCTCTAGGTTTTTGAAGACAGGGACTTGTTGACCATCACAGTGATTTATTTCCTAGCCCTACCAAATGGACAAGTACATGGTCGTGATACAGAATTCGCCCATTCTGGGCTGGATAGAGACCCCCATTTTCTGGGCCTGAGCAAACACACTTTTTTTTAGGACTTCATTTGGATGGCCCCTCCTAGAGTGGAAAGCTAATCCCCAGCTGCTATTCCTGAGGCAGGAACTATGAGGACCTCATTCATTTGCTAATCAACATGACAGGGACAGTATTTATCTGCCAAATCCTCACCAAATGTGAGATTTTTACTCCTGAGCTCTCCCTGCTTGCATGTGGTATATGAACTTCCTGACAAAAGGTCTACTGGGGTATTCTCTTTTGAGAATTTCCCCCTCTATTGCAGAAGGTTTTGTTGTCCTTCTCTCTATGTATTTCTCTGTAAAATAAATTTTGTCCTGTTACTTACTCACACAGTCTGGGATTTCATTCTTGAATCTCCAAAACCAAGGGCACATCACAGAAAAAATACTGGTAAAAGGAGCCTAAAGCCAAAGTGAACATAAAAGAATATTCACATTCACACATCTTACCTGCTCCTGAGGGCAGACAAGCAGTGTATTAAAATCAGGCCACTTGTCCACCAGGGCCTTTAGCTTGAATGGGTTTCCCTGTCTTATGTGGAAGATGGTCCCATAAGCCTGCAGGATTCCAAGAAAGGGAGACAGTCAGCTTATGAGGAAAGGGGGACAAAGTGCCCTGTTAGAGGTGGACAAAGATTACTTCCTTAAAAAGGTGACATTTTACTATGGAAAAGAGTGAAATGGAGAATCCAGGTCAGATGATCTTTATGAAGTATTTTTTTCTCTTTATCAAAGAACATTTTCTCCCTATAAAATATAAATTGTACATGCATAGAGTAAAATTCAAACAAATAAAATTAATCATGGGAGGCTGAGAAAAGAGAATCCTTTGAGCCTAAGAGTTTGAGGTTGCTGTGAGCTATGATACCATGGCGCTCTACCAAGGGTGACAAAGTGAGACAGTCTATTTGAATTTGTACTGTTTTAGCCATGACTTGAAGTTTGATATAGAAAGTCAGTAAATTTGGGTCAAAATATAGAGGTTCTTTTTAATACATTTGTTCCTGGAGCCTGTTAAAATGTATTTATACTAGAATATTATCCATGGCTAAATCTGAAAATACATGGAAATATTTTTTCTTACTGCCATAGCCTAATGAATGAAAATTATTTTTATTCTTCTGAACTCAAAATACATTAATTAGAACATGGTAAGGCAGCTACTGTTAGTTGAATCCACAGGAGTGGACACCTGAAGTAACTTGTATTCAATATCTAATATCTGGAAGAATGAATGGACGTTTCTCACCTAGGTCTTCTGTAATAGTGAGATCTACCTTATATCTCCATTAGAAGTCCCTAGTACACAAAAATCTAGATTTATACTAAAGGCAAAAAAATATATACATATATAATATGCTCACAAAGAATAGGAATTCTGTGGGTTTTTTACTTTTTTTATGAACATCGAGAAGCTAAGAGAACCATCTTATCTCCCCAAAGACCTGAATCAATAAAGGACCTTTGGGAATCACCAAGAGCTTTTCAAAATGTTTGGGGTCCACTTAAGACAAGGAAGAAAGATAAATTTAAATCACAAAATTCTATATCAGTTCTACAGATTGAAGAAAACCTTTTAACCTAGAGAATTTGAAAAAGTAGCCACTCATCATAAAAGTATCTCAGACAAGTGTCCAGAGAGAGTGCAACGAATGTAACTTTTAAGAAAAACTCACTGTTTACCTGAATGGGTGGTTATAACATAAGGGTTGTTATATGAGGGCAGCCAAATCTTAGCTTATACTAATGAATGTTAGGTGTCTCTTGAGACAGGTGACTTTTGTTTAGAGTAGTTGATACGAAGCCTTTTTTTTTTAAAGACCAGGATCAGATGTGTCATTAATTTAGTTCTAATGAATTCAACAAAACCATATTTTCTACATAGAAAAAGGGTGAAAATAAGTTCTCATTCATAGTTAAAGAAGGGAATAATAAAATCTGCTAGAGAATAAGTTGAATGAATTTATGTGAAATGTGTGCATTTTTAAGGAATATATTATAAAATAATGCATATCTACAAATGATGGTCTTTTAAATAGATACACACATACACAAATGTACTTGTATTCCCCTGTAGTGGACCATATCCCTTTGGTTGCTGACAAATAATACAAGCAAGGATTTGATTCTATCATTAGAGCTGCCCTTACATAGTTTTGTATGTAGATGAGATGGTGGGCAAAAGGGAAACTCAGCCCACCAGCACTGATACCCTCCTCTTTCTCAACACTGGGGAAAGTAAAACCAAGAAGGATGAAGTAATGGGGCAAAGATCAGGAAAACAGGATGAGGCCTCCTTGGTGGCACCCCTGGCACATTAGGGTCCTGCTGACTGAATTGTTCTAACAAATATTTTTCTTGCTGAACTAGTTGACCAGTAACTATTATTAACCATAAGTGCCATGTATTTGCTTCTGTACATACCAATAGTATTGTTTTTTAGTATGCATAAGTTACCCTATAAAAACTCTGTCCCCAAGCTGGTCACTGCTGCTCCTCTGACTTAAGAGGGCAGTCAGGCTGGCCAGTCTTAATAAAAGACTCCTGTTGGCTTATTCAATTTGTCTGGTGGTCCAATCTCATGCACCATAACAGGCATTTATACATGTAAGCTTTATTGAATTATGAGATTTCTCATTCATTTTAGCAGGTAAAGGGATATACTGGGATCCAGTTCTCAAATAGCTTGATATACAATAAGTTCAGAGCAATTCAGAAATTTAAATTGAAATAGAAATTGATCTGTTGTTAACTTTAAAAAAGACTTATGATAGTTAACCTCTCTCCCAGCAAATGTTCATTTAGAGTAAACAAATTAAATACACAGTCCCAACCAGCTTTGGAGGACAACTCTGGGCACATGTCTAATTTTTTATGGAATGTTTCTTTGAAAGAAACAAGGAAATAATTTTTAAGTCAACAAAGAACAAAAGGCAGTGTTTGAACTCAGGCATACCCATGTTCTTTCCATCGTGTTACAATTCACTATTTGTGAGACACTGAGCAACCCACTTAACTGAGTCACTATTTTCCCATTAATAATATGGGCACAATAACAAATAGATGAGAGAAACATGACGTGGTGCCTGGCTGAACACAGGTGCTCCATAAATGTTGGTCTCTTTCTCTTTTTCCCAGAAAGTTTCTCTTCTCTACTCCCCTCAGACTTTTCCACAGTCACCTTTATGGACTCAGGGAGGCTCTTCCTCAAGGCTTCCTCCAGCATCTGCAGCACCTTGGCCCCTTGCAACAGTGACATCGTGGAGGGTCCCTTCACCTAGAGA